>JAMKCH010034849.1:0-15163 GCA_023653785.1 Ophioderma brevispina
CATCCAAAACACCCTTTCTCAAATTAATCTTTTGGCTTCAAATTCTATCTTTCTTAATTTAAATCTTCGAAACGAACTGGGGTTAACGAATTGTTTCTGTGTGCAGAAATAATGAACTGACAAAACATTTTTGGGACTAACGAACACAATTTGATTTTCGGATTAACGAACTCCCGTATTTTATTTTCGGATTAATGAACTTTTTCTCATTTTTCGTGATCAACTGAAACCTTATTTCATTTTCGATCACAAACCTTATTTCATTTTCGGATCACGACCCCAACCTCATTTTTCCTTTTTCGGATCAACGAACCTCATTTCCTTTCGGATCTTAACCTTATTTCCATTTGTCGATCAGAACCTTAATTTATTTTCTGATCAACGAACCTCATTTCATTTTTTTCGATCAACGAACCTTCGGAAAAAACGCAACCCTTCGGAAAAAACCACTTCGGATAAACGAACATATCGGAATAACAAACCTTCGGAATAAGAAACAAATGTATCGGATAACGAACCTTCGGAATTAACGCTACTTAGGTAAGTGAATTCCCGTGTTCGGATTAACGACCATCGGATAACGAACCTTCGGAATAATAACGAACCTTCGGATAATGAACAGGCAACCAATATAATCAACTCTTAAAAAACAACTTAAAATGGCAACAACTGATAGAAAAGAAAATAACAAAAACAATTAACTCACACAGAATAATGAGACGCTGCGTGTCCAAACACAGTGATAAATATCTCGTGACGCGTGATGGTCAAAAGAAAACGCACGATGCGCACAGATCAAAAGAATCGACCCTTATAGTTAGGTTGGTGTTTCTTTCTGCCCGGAGTGTTTTTTGTTATTGTTTTAAAACAACAAGATCTTTCACAGTGTATAAGTCCTCTGTACCTTGTACCACGTATACTCTACACACTCTCCTGGCCATTTGGCAGCTAAAAGAGATGTTGTGTGGTTTGGCATCCTTATTTCACAGCAATGCGATGTTGCCCACCATGGTCAAACTAGAACTAATCATATTGATATGCTTAAACGTTGTACTTTTTGATCCAGCCTATATTCAAGCTGACATCCAACCAATCACCAGTGGTCTTATTACTACTATCTGGAGTCAAGGTTCCATATGCCTACTGTTGTAGCTCTTGGGGCAGGCTATACAATATTTGTATTGCTAAATGTACGTACTTGTGATTGTAACGATATCGTCGTGGTTCTGCATAGGTCGAATCGCATAAATGCTAGTTCTGATAACCGCCTTTTGAAAGTTTGAGTTACTTATGAATGCGTGTAATGAATTAAATTGAAAAGAAATTGCGTTTTTAAGTCGTGTTTGTTAAAGAAGTGAATGTTTCCTAACTGACGAGAGTATTGTATATAACCACGAAACAACTGTTTTTAATTATTCAAATGACATGGGGAATGTTATTTTGATTGTTTGTCAAAACCCGAATTTTTGATTCGCTGTGTTCTAAGAAGTCGAATACGGTATTCGACTGCATGAAACCCATTAATTTCTACTGCTGGTATATGAGAGTACTATACTACGTTGATTTTTCTTTATTAAAATGATGATGCCGACCATTCCACGATGATAAAAATAACGATGTTGGCAAAATGATGAAAATAAGAACCCTCGAAGCTTGACTACAATATGCACGGATCGATGATGATGATTGATGATAAATGATGATGATTGATGATTCTACTGAATCGTCGATGATGATGATGGTGATGATGATGATGATGACGACGACGATACGATGATGATGACGATGATGATGACCGATGACATGATGACGATAATACGACGACGACGATGACGACGACGATGATGATGATAATGACTACGACGGACGATGACGAATGATGATGATGATTAAAAAAAGCAAAAAACTAAAAAATTAAAAATATGATGATGATTATGAGGATGATGATAATTATGAGATGACAAGACGACGACGATTACGATGATGAGAGATGGGAAACGGAAAAATTCACTGTATTGCATTATCGTTCGATGTAAATTATAGCGCAGACTGAACTGACCATCAAGATGACCATCGAATTAAGAAAAGTACCTCGTACGAATTTACATAATCACGTTTTTAACAATACGGGTAGTATAGTAGAATTGACTCAACCACTACTCTTGAGGCAAACAACAAGAAAAGACTAGTCTGCGATGTCGATCTTGTTAATGGTTTATTGGCTGAGCTGAAAACAATATTCGCAACCTCTCGGGGAATGTGTAACAAATGATCACCACGGAGAAAGTAAAGCTTTCATTCAGAACTGTTGGAATCATCGCAAATTAATTTCATTAATCTTTTTTGTTTTTCGCATTGGGGCAAAAATCTATATAGCTTAGGGAAATCAATATGAACACCACATCCAAAACGCTATATTTATGTGGGATTCCGTACATAAAAGCAGCGACATTTGGGACATGGCAAATGGTCCAGTAAATCCAGCCACAAGATCGAAAATACGGTTATTGTTGTAATATTGAGTGTAAATTACCTTAAACCGTTAAGAAATGACTGTACCCATGGCAAATTACTTTCCAAGATTCACAAACACCGTTACTCATACCTTCTAGCGTTACTACCTCCGAGGTGATTGTTGATCCTCCCAAACACTGTATTGCTGAATTTTGTGTACTGTAGGAAGATCGATTCATCTTTTTGCTTATGTTCTTCGGTGTAAAAAAAGGGAGGGGTCCAAATCACCCTTATCAGAGCGCAGGTCCCGATGTTTCTGATGTACCGAGCGCCAAAACTTAGCCACTGGGTAAAAATCGCTAGGCACCCCGGTAGGAATACTTGGTTAGGGATTATTCAACAACATGTTTTAATATTTTACTATTTGAGTTTTCCCACACATTTGTTTTGGGTCAATTTTGGGTTAACAGAGATGCGTACTGCAGGCCCATACCTTGACGATGTTCGACGGGACCGTCCATGCCATCATGCTTATCCAGTATTACAGCTGATTTTTATATTTACAAATTGGTATTAATTATTGCATATTACATTACAATTATTTTTAACTGTTGCCTTCACTACACATATTTCAAATATTATTGTATTGGTGTTTTCTATATTGTATATCACGGAAGATTGTTTTGTTAATAAATTAACTTGGTTTCTGATTCATGTACGTATAAAGGCGTTGCAACGGTGTAAATTAATAGTAATGTCAACCTTTAAACGACTGGATTATAGCCCAACGCGGCCTGGGGTTATAGATTGGCAGCGTCTGCTGGCCATGGCGCTGCTGTTTACGAACAGACGTATTCCTCATACTCGGACCACGAGTAAAAAATGATCTTGGGTGAGTGTGGATCCAACAGGATGTATCGACCAATCGATCTATCCCATCAACGATGAGTGTATATGGATATGAGCATGCTACAAATGATTGCAGAATGAGTTTTTATGAAAAATACTGTTAAGCCAATTTTTTGCCCTTCTTAAACCCGCCCTAACAACAGTAATTTTAAATCGGTCTTAAAAGCATGAACACCTACACAAGTATGGCAAGTCTAAAATCATACCCCCCCCCCCCTGTTTTAAACAGACTAGTATTGGCTTAAGTTGGTAATCTTCTGTGTACTTTGTACATTGCTTTCTGGGAAATTCGTTTCTGGGTTAACACTGTTATTAAAATTTTCCGTAAATTAAAAAAAAAAAAAAAAATTTCCCGTAAATTTACGGAAAATCTGTTTACAAAACCAATAAAAATACAAACAAAAACATAAAAAATGTTAATTTACGGAAATATTTCAAAAATTTCTGGCGCATATTTCCTGATTTTTTTTTTTTTGGTTCCGATAATTTCAAATTACGGAAAAATTCTGTTAAAATACACATTTCCATAAATGAGAAATTTTCTGTAAAATTACTGTCAACTTTCCGTTAATTGACAGAAATTTGCTGTAAATTTACCTAACCCTAAAATGACTGGAAATACTGCTTCCAGAAATTTCCGTAAATTTACGGAACACTTTTTTAACATTGTAGGCTTTACTTCATAGCATAGTTATACATACTATCGGTTTTAAGAACATAAAAAATACACTTTCACTTGATTCCGTCATCTTTTAACGTATCCCAAGGAAATTGGTCCCAGGGTTTGGGCCAATTTAACCCAAATTTGCCATTTTTCCTTACACTATCGACCTTTTTCGCAAATTTAGAAATTTTTAAAAAAAAAAAAAAAAAATTGGACTATTTTTTTAGATTGTTTTAGAAAATTAAAATATAGTCCATCTACATTGCTATACCCACAATTGGCAAAAAAGGGGGTTTTAAATATAACCAAAAGTTGAAATGAGATCCATAATGAGACCCTATTTGCGGCACCTCCCTATATGGCATTTGTGATGAATCCTTACTCCTCCACCCGTGCCCCCATTGTGCATTACATAATTTAGCAATACCAGATTTTCTTATTTATACCCTTTAGCAATATCTATTTTCCTTATTTTTTATCCGGACCCTATCCTCACTAATTGTTTCAGTGTAGTGGATGTTAGGTTCAAAATGAGTACAAATTAAACCCGTGAGGACACTCTTCTGTTTGTTTACGACATGACAGGTCACACTTCTTCCGCGTCATGGGTCGGGTAAAGACGACTTTTTTCCTTTTTGCGATGAATTACACCTGGCACAAAAAGTAACTCGGCCATGTTTTTTCGATCAGTATTGTGTCAAAGTCGACCATTGTGAAAGTTTTCGAATTGCATTTTGTTGCCTAGTCTTGTTGCTCTTTCATTTATCAACTCGCTTGTAAAACGGGAAAATAATTTTGAGATAGAGCAACACCACCCCACCCCCCCCCCCCAAACCAAAAAGTTGCGTTTTTTGGAATTTTTTTCCAAGGGTCCTGTGTGGTACACAACGCAATAATTACGTTTATTGATTTCACACAAGGAAGGTTTTTCCGAATGAATGAGCGAGAAAGCCTTATACTTCCAATTTAGACTATGGAGCATGTCCTTCTATGCTGTGTTTGGTTGTCCCCTCTAGGGCTCGGGACTAGGGGAACTAATTGTAAATTCACAATAAATTATTACAATCATATATCTGTTGCCGCAAATAAAACTGACACATTTTCTTGAAAATGAATAAAATGTCACTTCAATTTATTTTCCCCAATATCAGTGACCAATAGATACACTAGACTTCAGCAAACAATGGAGCTAAAGATTATTCAATTACCGCCTCGGTATGCGGTGTAGAAAAACACTTCAGATTCCTTTTCATCTGGGAGTGCAGGACCATTGTTATATTGTCTCGCGGTTGAAAAGACTCATGTGTTACCACCTCTCCGATTTAGACGAAGTCTTTTTTTAATGACGTAAGCGCAAAATACTTATCCTCATTTCCAATAAATAAATATTGAGCTTCTATAGTGCGTATTCAATTAACTTTGTCCATGTATTTCATCATTTATTCGAAAAGGAAGAAAGACCAACAAACATCATGCCAGAATGTTGCTGGGCAGGTTTTGACCTAACAACTTTGTGCAGAATTAAAATCCGTAACTTATTGCTTAACTTCATTTGTATTCAATTTACCGCGCTTTCATAAGAAAACTTAGGGTCAACGACCTATATCATAATGTAATCTGGTTAGTTATTGTGAAAGAGGACGGGTATTTTGTTACTCAACCCGAATCGTGGAGGTGATAACACCTGGCTATAACAATGGCTCCGCATACCGGGCCCATTGTAATATCTTTAGTTAATGGTTTGCCGAAGTCTATACATATCCATTGGTCACTGATATTATGAAAGAGAAATTGATGTGACATTTTATTCATTTTTAAGAAAATGTGCAAGTTTTATTTGGGGCAACAGACGGTTATGCCATGTTAATAATTTATCAATAATTTTACCACGGGTTTTGTCTTATCCCTTTGAAGGGACTACGGAATTTGTTATGCAGCTTGTTATTTGGTCTACGCCCATTATAGTCTATATTGATTGTGGTACACTGTAGTGCCCATTGAAAAATCCAAAAACTGCAACTTTTGGTTTTGGGGGTTTGCGTCTTTCGGGCGTTCTATCTAGCCCGAAAGACGCAAACTGTTAGTCATTGGTATAAAATTCGATCGATAGTCAAATGGCACGGGAATACGAATATGATTGATTTTTATGAATTAATGTTTTCTTTACTACCTACACAAATTTACAAACGTGTGTCACCAAAGAAAAGATGATTAAGTCATAAACCACTAGAGCATTATTTTGAGTGGTTTTTCTTTGTTTTCGCGTAAAATTATATTCGCGAATGCACGCTTACCTCAAATTTGAATATGCATGCGTGCATTATGACCCGATTTGAATATGCATGCGTGTATTATGACACGATTTAAATATACATGCGTGCATTATACATGCGTGCATTATCAGGGGTGCATTATTAAACAATATAATTTAATAATGCACGCCAGCACGCATGCTTTGATTTCCCCCTCAAGTGAAAGTAATATATAAGCGGGGCCACTGTGAGCACCCACGCTAAAGCGCTCGTGCTCACAGTGGCCCCGCTAATGCATATGTTAATTTATTAATGCCTCCAAGCATGCAATTATATCCCCGAATGCACTCCACTAATGCCTTATCCTATACATAATTAGTTTAGTTTTATAAAGGGCATAGCGACCTACTGGTTTATGTACTAAAACACACCTCTATTATTATTACTAAACGGGTTGTTGCGAATACAAAATAAAAGTGGGATAAAAACATCTCATTTCCAATGAGGTCTATGGGTTTGCATGAAAGGAATACCCATGTAAAATCATGTGGTAAAAGTGAGAACCCACATGCCGCATGTGACATACTGAATCATGAATTAAACAAATCGACTGTTATTGAAGTACACGTCACTTTATTGACTGCTTTAGGTTGTTTGTGTTTTATTTTTCATTTGTATGCGGGTCTGTTTGGTGCTGCTTTTGGGAGATTTTCGAGCGATTGTTAGGTGATTCTAAGCTATTCAGCCTGTCCGTCTGTTTTGCCAGTCTGTTTAGCCCGTCTGTTTAGCCCGTCTGTTTGCATATAGGCCGCGACTGTTTGACTTTCTGCCCGTCCGTTAGGTCCGTCCGTTTGGCCCGTCTGTTTGGTCCGTCTGTTTACATATTGGTCGCGGCTGTTCCAACGTCTGTTATGCGATTTTGTACCAGTTACCTACCTGCGGTGGAGGCAGCTCACTTTTTGATTGGTTGTTGTTTGAGAAGTCTATATCCACCGGTAGACCAAAGGTAGTGTCTGATCCGCAGTCTGTGATGAGAATCACATTGGCTGGCTGGATATGGTCGCAGCCCCCATTGGTGCATATTGCTGTTGAAACGACCGACTCCTGTGCGAATCAGGTGACCCATTCCTTACGTGGAAGATTGCTACCAGGTGGATGGGAGTTCTGTCATAGTGTGATAGTGAATTTGTTTAGTTTTGGAGTATCTAGCCAGGCAGTGTTCCATGTCTGTAAGATGTTTTGTGATTCTTTGACAGTGCTATGCAGAATGTGCTTGTTGTCCAACAGAGCCTCATCCACCAGTTTATGCGTGTGGTGTTCTTTTCGAAACACTGTAGGTGCAATGCCTGAAAGCACTGGTAGAAACTCAGATGGTGTGGGACGAAGGCAGCCGGTAATGGTTCTCATGGTCATGTTGATTACTGTGCCCAGCTTCTTGTGTGAGAGGTATTGCACCAAGCTGGGGCGGAATATTCAGCAGCGCTGTAGACCAGAGCCAGGGCGGTCGTGCGTAGAATCGTTGGGCTGACACGCTATGAGGACCAGTGGCGTAACAGGCGAAAAAAAAAAAAAAAAAAAAGGGGGGGGGGGGGGGGGGGGGGGGGGGGGGCTGGTTGCCCCTGACGACTTTGGCCCGGAAAAAATATGCAAAAACCATGCTAAATCAGCCGTTTTTTAGCCCACTGGCCGGGAAAAATTGACCTTTTGACCCCCCGAGAGGGAAAGTTTCCCAAGACTGGGAAATTTGCCCCCTCAGAGCGGGTAGGCCCGTTACGCCACTGATGAGGACACAGCAAGGCGGTACAGGAGGTTATTCATCGAGGATACCTTTGCGCATACTGACTCGAGGTGCTGCCCATAAATAAGCTGCCGATCAATCTTCACTCCAAGATAAGTTGGTGTAGGATTATATGGCACAGGCGTTCCGTGAGCTTGATTTGAAGCTGGCGATGAACCTCTTTGTTGTAAAGATGGAAGGAAGTAGCGGCGGTCATGGTTTCACTCAGCTTAAGTCCACAGGTCTTGAGATGTGCTACAAATAGGGCCACATCTGCAGTAAGTGTACTTTCTACTTTAGTCCAGCTTCTGTCCGAGTGAAGAAGGGCAAGATCGTTGGCGTAGCCATATTGTCTATTATGTTGTTTGAGGTAAATCACTGATATACAAGTTGAACAGCATAGGAGCCAGTACATGTCCTTGTGGTACTGCGTGCCTCAGATGATGCAGTCGACTGCTCATGCATGCCAATCACTGGTCTTAAGAACAAAGCCACGGTTTGCAAGCATGTTACATATGAATCGTACAAGCTGGCGATTCGTGTATGGTCCTGAGAGACACGGTGTGCATATTGCGCAGTAAATCCACCAAGATAACAACTGCCTTACGACGCTTTCCAAAGCTCTCCTCAATATCATTTGTGAGTTTTACAATCTGATGGGCAGTAGCCCGGCCACGGCGAAATCCTTCTTGTTCGTCAGGCAGATGGGGTTCGACGACTGGCTCCAGCCGGTCCAGGACCATCCTCTCAATGTGTTTGAAGGAAACGCACAGTAGTGATATTGGGTGGTAGTTCTTAGGGTCGTCAACAGGCTTGCTTGGTTTTGGGAGTGCGATGCTATAAGTCCTCTTCCAGGTCTTGGGTAAGGACTTGTGCCATTCAAGGCATCGTGGGCCGCAGGAACTCCGCTGGTATGTTGTCAGGTCCCTGGGCCTTTCAACTCTTTAGTTTGCTGATAGCAGAGGTGAGCTCAACTAGTTAGAATGGTGTTGAAAGTGACCCGTCCACGGCAGGGGCTCGACGAAGTTTGGTGATATCTTTTTAAACAGAACGAGTGTGATCCTTATCAATATCCTTGAAACGACCATTTGTGAGGAGTTGCTCAGCAATTGAATTGAAGACACAGGGTATTCCGTTGAGGCGGTTTATAGTCTTCCGGGCCTTCCTGCTGGAATAAGTGAAGTCAATTCCCTGGGCAGTCTCCTCCCAGCGCTCACGCAGTTTGTCAGATCTGAAGCCTTGGATGTCGCTTATTCTCCGGGTTCAGAATTCAAGAAATCATTGTAAAGAGCATCACATTCCTTATCCCAGGATGAGATATAACTGCGACGACAGCCACATGGGATTTTGCTATTTCGATAAAAGAGTTTACCCAATGCTGTGTAGGAATTGTCCAGGGTGGAGGAGGTTGGTGTCAGAAGGTTGGGCACTTCTGAATCCACCAGGTTCTTAAACTGATCCCAGTCTGCCATGTGGAATTCCACTTCTTCACGGCCTTTGTTGATACAGACTTAGCAAGGCTCTCCTGAGCGATTAGTGATGGTCTATGTTGAGACTTCGGAAACGGTCGAGAACGGTACGGTGAACAAAAATGACGTCCATATTTCCAAAAATGCAAGGTCGGAATTTGAGGTTGTGTTCCACCTTCGAGAGTAGAAACTGTCTGGTTGCTTGGGGTCGTACAAGAGATTTGGAAGCCCAGTCCTCTAGGGTGGATCCATCATGGTTGCTATTCCTGTAGCCACAGATAATGCTATGAAGTTGAAAGTCACCGGCCGTACGTCGTATATGCAAAATGCAAATGATATGACTCAAATGCTGAGTTCTGTTAATTGACTAAATCTTATTGGCAGAATCTATTATTAAAATTTGACCGGGGATATAGATACGCCCAAGTCCTCCACGTTTAGTATTCGCCCAGTGATCACGTTGTATGTTTAATGGGGGGGGGGGCTTAGGGTTTCAAATTTGAAAAAAAAAAAACAGCTCTACGGCTTCTTAATTGAGATTATAGCATGGTGGAAAAGTGGTAAACTTTCAGCTTCATTTTTTTGTTTTTGAAGTAATTAGGGACTTTCCATTCAAAATTTTTATGCTCGAGTTAAGCAAGCAATTCTCGCACGTGTGATGCATTTTGTCTAACATTGGTAGTATAACGTGTCACCCTTGATTTTTAAGAAATACAATGTTAATTATTATGATCCATATACAAGCTATTTTGAAATTAATTTGTAAAACATTAATAAATTATGCCTCAAAACCTAACTCGAAATTTCAGCTCGACACAATTCTTATGTATTTTCTTATCCACACCCACCCAGTGATATTTAAGACATTTATAACAAAAATAATAATTTCACCCATTAGATCCTCATATTTGCACCAAATGCACTCAAAAAATGTAAATGATCAAAGTTCCAGGATCATGGCCAAATCTCAAATGATGAAAATTGGGTTTTTATGAAACGGCAACGAACGTAACTCAAAAAAGGTCGTCAAATGACAAACCACATATGTGCACGTCGGTAACATGGATCAAACCAACCGATTGTCCAGTGTTTGGTCAAATCAGTTGGTGAGGGTGATGTCTTTTAAGAATACGTAAGATACTATTTTTAGTATTTTGCGATACTTTGAAAAACGACAATATCGCCAAAACAGCTCGTTTGTCCGTGTTACCGAAAATGCACATATGAAGTTTTGCTCTTAGAGGTCCAAATTACATAACAAAACAAAACAACCAACACATTTCAGATATTAGCGCCCAACACTAGCAGGCCTCTAGGCGCTTCAAAAGTAAAAACCGAGCAGACTGGACCTTAAGAGTACATCATATACTTTAAAAATTACGACAAAGCAATAAGAAAAAACAGGCGGCGGCTTCTCAGAGCTGAAGATGATATTACAAACAATTATACAGTTAAAATACAACTTATTAATATCGAATAAATATGTCTTCAGAAGACGCATGTTGAAAGTGGTAACCATTATTGGCATTTTGAATGTGAGCAGGCAAATCTATTCCACAAAGTGGGGGGGGGGGCCGGCAGCGTTAGAACACGCCCTCTCCCGTTACTAAAAAGAGTTGAACCCAATCGCGACTGGGTGCATTTGGAGGAGCAGGGACGAGAGTTAGTTAGTTAGAACGAAGCGATGCGATAGGAACATGAACTTTGATGATTCGGGCGATGTAAGAGGGAGCCATACCAGGGAAAGATTTTAAAAAGTGATGAGAGAATTTTAAAAATGATCACCGGTCTTTAATGGAAGACAGTGAGATCACGACGAAGAGCGTTGATATTACAGTCTTTCTGCCAACGGTATAAGGACGAATAGCATGTTTGCACGCGTTTGAAGCTTAACGAGAGGGGATGCAGAGAGTCCATACAGAGGGGAATTATTGGAAACAGGCGCGACGGGTGGTAACGAAAGCAGGTGAACGAGACCGTTCGGCGGTTTGTTGTCAAATATATCTCAGAATCTGACCGATTTTGTGGATGGCATGGCAAGCACACGGCAACTGTTATTTTACACGAGTTGCGAGTGTCATATGCTTATCCATCACGAAGCCAAGATTTTTCGCTTTCTCGACAACGCCGACAGCAGAGTCTCCGATGATAACAGATAAGGACGGAATGCGTGTCTTTATCAAAGCGCGAAGACATATGCACAATCTCAGTTTTAGTGTCACGTTGAGTAGAAGATGATTGACGCAGTCCCATTATTTTTACATCACGCACACATTCTTGAAGCTTTGCCACATGACGATATGTTTGGTCTTGGTCAAATCGAGTTACATTGGGTGTCGCGGCATAAAACATTGCATTGATGTCATCATGACTGGATATAACATCCTCCAGAGTAAGATTAGACATGAAATCAAAAGGGACCGGACCGCTGACCGGATCCCTGGGGAACACCACAGGTAAGCAAATTAACTCTGGATGCACTTTCGGCCGACAAAGCGAACATATTGTTTCGAGCGGAGAGGTACTATTGCAAACCACTTCATGACTACACCACATTCTGCCATAACTATCCCATCAGAGCCGTTAAAGACCAATGGTCACCGTATCGAAAGCGGCTGAGAGATCGAGAAGAACAAGCATAACGTTTCTTCGGCTATCCATGCACGGATAATTCATTGTGGACACGAAGTAATGCGGTTTCGGTGGAGAAATGTTGTCTGTACGCTGATTGTTTTACATACCATATAGTCCATATTCCAGACAGAATTTCTTGTAGCTGTGCACTGCTGCGCGCTCGCGACCTTCGAAAGAAATTTCAAGTTGTAAATGGGCTATAGTTGTTAAGGTCCTCCGGATCCCTTTCCAACCTTCTTAATCAGTGGTGTCACACGAGCGGGAGTTTGTAGGAAATGGAAAAACTCCTTCTTGAAGAGACAGATTGACGATCGTTGTGATGCAGGGTAGGAGCCAGGAGCATGCCTTCAACAACAACCAGTCGGGATCCAACGAACTGACACGATGATGTGCGTGCCTTCATCACAATGTTACGCACTTCTTCCAGGGTCACATTGGCGAAATTAGCAGGTGTTGATCGTTTCAATGATACTTCAGATGGCGGCCATATGAGGTTTTTTCCTCCCGCCCAACATAACGAAAGCAAGTTACCGTCACATGCAGTTACATTTGTTCCCCTTTTAGCCAAGTCCAGAGGCCCTGTTTTAGTTACCATAGCAACAACACATCAAAATATACCCATTTATCAACATTTTTACAATCGGCGAACAAATATGATACACACATGCATATGTCTCATTGGTAAAGTCAAGAATATGGCAATCAAAATGGGTCAGGGAGAAAACCTAGACAACCCCTTATCACCATCATCGATATTCATATTAACGTCTTACATAAATGGCTGAGCGACATGAAAGTGGCCAAGAGGGTTTTCCCGGACGATGCACCGGACGATCCAATTGTCGTTACCTCGATAAAATTCAGATTTTGAGATGATCACCCGATTTTTCTTTCGGACGGGGGGGGGGGGGGGGGGGGGGGGTTATGGTCCAATGAGGATTCAAATACCCTGAAGGCACTTGTGGACCAACAGTGGTCCCTGGACCTTGGTTTTAATCCGGGGGCGCTATAACGACTTGTTGGTTAGATTTTAAGGGTGAGACACGCACTGAAATGGCCCGATAAACCCAAACAACATCCTCAACGTCTTTTATCATCCTCCCTCTTGCGATAATCTTGTAGACTATTGGACTTAAACGTAAATTGGGTGTTAATAATGAAAGCTGTGGAATTTTTTGAATTGTTTTTATTTTAAAAGCAATGTTCATGGACCTTTAAGTTAGTTTTACAAAAGCAATATGGAACTACACTTTCCAGGGTAATTTCAAATTGAAGGAAAAATCCCGAATTGTGTAACTTGCAAGGGCGGTAAAACAAAATTATAAACCCTTTCATTGCATCCCCTTCTCCTTAACTAAATCTGACATAACATAAAATGCTCTCCCCTTTATTCATACTACCCCTTCTCCCACTTTTGCCTTTCCCTCCCTTCTAGCCGTTTCTTCTCCTTTTAAAAATTACGCTCCATTCTACCTCTTTCTTCCGGATCCTACGTCATGACGACCCCTTAAAGTAGATGGCCATGTTCGATGGGGGCGCTATATATAGCCGATCTTGCAATGTGAAGTTCGTTACCGTCATGGTTGCAAACGGCGAACACGTACCTCTATACTATATTTAATTTTATCAGGAGGGACCATAATTTCGTTGCCATGTGCTAACTTTTGTATTTTGTCCTAGCAATATTGTGGGTTAAGGAGCAAGACGACAGGCCCGCTAAGTGTCCACCCCTGGTTATGCCCTTAAAAAAAAACATGCCAGCGATGCACAGGTGAGGAACATAAGAGTTGTTGTAGTGGCTCTGCGCTGGTGCACACACGCTGCTTAAACGACGCTTTACCTGCGTAACCACCCTCAGTGAAATACAACTTCCAAATGTGAAAAGATAACACTAAGCTTTGAAATCACAGTTTACTGGACCTATTCAAATAGGCAGGTCAGTTACCTATTACGTAAGCGGTGACCGAATCTACTGCACTGAACGCGTGTGTGAGTGGTGCGTAGAACAAACACTTCTACAGAAATCATCAATTTAATTCAAAATAGGGCTAATCCCAATGTCATTCCCACTCAATCTTGTTGAAGCATATCTTCCCTCTAACATTTAAAACGGAATCGAAAAATAAAAGTAGGTTGGTAGCTATCGGGCGTGAGAACCTTGCTAAGTCGCCTCAACAAAATGACAAGTTTTTGAGCACTTTCAAACAACGCCCCCTTGGAAACGTATGTAAACCTAACCCCGCCGCTGGCACCACTTTTGATAGTTTATTATTTAAGGAAGTTGACCAACGGTGACTGGCGAAATGTGTACATCGTCGGAGTGTTGCGACTGGTTACAGGCATTCAGAGTGTGAGTTTTTTTGGAAAGTTCTGATGACAAGCTACACGCTGGGGGTGTTTGTTGATTGGTGAATCAGATGTATGGTTGCTAGCTCTGACTTTTTTGAAAAATTCGCTATTTTTTTTCTCCACAACGAAATTTTCCATAAAACCACAGATTATTGAATCAAAGAATTGTGGTATTTTTTAAGAAAGCAATTTGATCACTTACAGCGCTCCAAAAGAGACTAATATGAGTAATGCGTAAAGTGCCACCAAGAAACCAGCGTGCATGCCAACTTGATGCTTGAAATGGCACTTATTGCGGCAGGTGGCGCGTCCGTGGCGGCGCTGTACTTTAATGACAGTTGTGATGTAAAGTGGTCGCAAAATATATAGTTTGTATCTCAGTGAAATAAGAGTATGTAATACATGCCTATATGACATTCAATCATCCTATCTTGCGTTTATTGTGGGGAGGAAGGCCGCTTTCGTGGCGAGGTATGGGCTTCGATTTAGGATGAAACATTTATAAAACCAAATGCATTCTCACAATATAAATCCTGCCAAAATTGACACTTGTTTGATAACCTCTGTTCTGCCCCTTATGCAGGTCCCTCAATTGCTTCTTGATGGATATGCTTATTAATTAACATTAGGGATGGGCATGCATTATTTCCACGCA
>JAMKCH010034850.1:0-15302 GCA_023653785.1 Ophioderma brevispina
TTATCATAAATTTATCATCACTTATCATAAATCAGTTACACAATTCATTTGATGGGATGAATTTAGTATTCTGCCACATTTAGAATTCGGCACCTTTAACATGCGGTTTATTCCGTTAACGTTGCCGAATTCATAGCCTGTGGCAGAATACTAAATTCTTTCCCATTTGATTTTAATTATGAGCACCCACTTACGTTAAGAACTAATTCGAAAATGGCACTGTGAGACAGAGGAGGAAAAATGCAGCGCTGCAGGACAAAATTGAGGTATTAATTGCACCTAATTAACATATCTAATTAACTACTTTAAATTACTTTTTTCAAGAAATTGAGTATTTTAATGGGAAGAGTGAACCTTTATCTTTATGTGTGTGTAATTTGACTGCTTTAGCATGTAAACTGTTTAAGTGATAAAGTTTTAAAGTAATGCATTTTTTCACAATTTTGTGTGTAACTCTATGGGCTCCTCAACCGCCGGGTCCACCTGTGACATACCTGAACTATTTATCCCATAACTTTCTTATTATACATCCTAATGACCTGGAACTTTTTTATTTCAAAGAGGAGGAAATAAGCAACAAATTGATACCAAAGTCAAGGTATTTGCCTTAGTAGAAGTTCTCAAAAATAAGTGAAGTACATGAAAAAAAGGCGAACCATGAAACAAATCCACCATATTTAAGCCTGGGACCAGTTCATGACATGCGACCTGTTGACTTTTAATGGTTTTCCCTATGCTACAACACTGAAAATTAGATGTCGCATAAAATTATTTGAAGGCTCTTAAGATCGCGCCGAGTGCTCATTCTAGTATTTGTGCACTATTGTGAACACATTCCAAGAAAAAAAATTATGATTTGAAAAACTTTTTTTCTCATTTTTTTTAAAGCCAAAAGTAGACACTTAGCGAAGAACCACCCTTATCCATAAGGAAGCTGATTTGGTCTTAATCATTTTGGGCGAGGGCTTTTGTATATTAAAGCCTTACAACCATGCAAAAATATCGATTTTGAAAAATCTTGAGGGCGCACTATTTTTCAAATGTGCCAGTGTCTCTTTAATGTTTTTTGTAGTTGTTGTGTTTTTGTTTTACCTATAGCCGGGAGCGGACTGACGTCACATCGCGGTGAAAACAAAGGGGAAGCCCAGGGAATCCCCGAATCGTGGTGAAAACAAACTGCGCAAATTGCGTCTTTAAGTTCACTGCACATCGTATGACACTATGCGTGCAGCGCGCATCGAATTACGCACGTTGTTGCCATGCCGTTACCAAACAGATTTTGTTGAACTCCCGGATGTCCGCTCCCGGCTATTGTTAGATGCACCGCTCCCGCGTATGTCACTGTTGTTATAAAGTGTAAAACCAAACGCAATAGGCCCTATATGATCGCACAAGGGTTGAAAATCAGAAGGACATAACTCAACACTCATGCCATACTTCCGAATTCGGCTACCTTGCATGACACTCATTTTCATTCCCCAGTTTCCATCATAAACATATCAATGCCATGGCCATGCCACTCAGATTTTGACTTAACAAGCTCGTATTCACCCCTACCATTTACAAGCATGCTCGCTCCAAAATGCCAAAGACCTTTATTGTATTCTCGTCCTGGAAATCACTGTACTCTGGGCACAACCATAGAGCTGGAATATAAATCATTTTTTTTTTTACCGTTTTCTTTGCACTTCCGCATGCGGTACTGCAAATCTCCGCTTGCACTTCCCCATGCGGAAGTGCAAATTATCGCGTGCAGTTCCGCATGCGGAAGTGCACGCGGAGATTTGCAGTTCCGCATGTATTATGCGGAAGTGCAAATATCCGCGTGCACTTACGCATGCGGAACTGTAATATCCGCTTGGATGCGGAAGTGTAAATGGCCGCGTGCACTTCCGCATGCGACTGCAAATAGCCGCGTGGATGCGGAGTGCAAATGCCCGCGTACATGCGGAAGTGCACGCGGACATTGCACTTCCGCATGCGCGGAAGTGCCGCGGCGTCTCACGCATGGATATAGTAATCGATAATTTATTTATCATTCACCATTGATTTTCTAAAGTTCACAGTGCTTGATTTACACATTGTCACAACAGTTATGTTATTACCTGCTCTAACAAAAGGAGGAGATCTGCATACCAGGCCATACAATTCGGCCACAAAGACGTCGACCAACAACCGCGACCAGAGATTATACAATTCGCCATAATGCGTGATCTACCAATATCGCGACAAAGGGAGTTCTTTTGCATTCGACAACAAAGAGAGATTGGCAACATTGCCAAACGGACAAGCGTTTTGGATTATCCCTAATTAAACCGACTTAGTTCGAATGAACAAAGGCCCGATACCAAGAGTTGATGTTGGGTTTTCTATAGGTGCAATTATACATGAAGTTTAATTCTATAAAGAAAGAACCAAAAACGAACAAACAAACCAACGTGTTTGGAACTGAAAACTCTAAAACAATAAATTCATAAACACTCTTATTTTCTCTGTCAAAATGACCTGAAAATAGACTGCAACACAAACAACAAAACAGACTAAACTCCAAGGAAGTTTTGAAAGATTAAAGCACCCCCTCCTCCCCCACTAAAATTTTTTAGATTAAAAGTAGGAAATTCTTTAAATTAGAGATTATGTAAAAAAACAAACACACAACAAAATTCAGCACTCGAGAATCAACGTTACAATGACATCTACCACTCTAATCAATTGCCTATTCAAATCGATAACCCCGCCTTTGTTATAATTGGTAAGAGCTGTTATTGCGTCTCGGACTAAACAAATTCGGACTTCGGTAGGAATGCGGCGGTTTGCTAGTATAATCAATTATCTTTCAGGGACAAAGGGCCGATAATCGGTGGTCGATATGTCAATCATTTTCCTTGGAGTTCACGTTCTATAGCAGTAGTACCACAATGCTTAAAAGGCTTGGCAAGTACAGACTCCGGGAGAGGCGCACATTGGAATTTGCGAGTTTGTCATATACTTTGTACGAAAAGCATAAGCCTCACTGTAAAAATAGGTTAATAATTTTTGTTCCTACTAATTTAATCAGAATAGTATTTTTTCTAAAAAATTTTGTTTTAATTTCAAAAATATATGATAAATAAATTGTAATAAATCTGTGTACACTGAAATAAATTGGATAATATTGCTGACAAATATTGCTATGTGGTATTCCGTTACGGTTTCCGAATCATAGGGTGTCAGAAATATGTCAGAAAAGGGTGTCACCTTATGGAAACACCCAGTTTTTTTTCAAGGATGAAAACATTGGATTTGGAAAAGAAAGTATAGGCCTACATGTTTAGCGAAGGTGTTCCGCATAAGGGTCTCGACTGTACGATGCATTCTAAGCTATTCTAGATGTATGCTATATGCATTCCATCATGGGTGACGTAGGCCGCCGATCGTGACCTGTAGAACTGGCTCGATGAGATGGGATGCACTGCGGCACCCCCTGCGAATGTGAGCGGTAGATATCCACTATACACACGCCTAAACCGAAGAACTGCCCCCCCAATTCGAAACCGTCCTTTTTCGGGACTACCATTTTTGCCAAAAAGAGAGAAACGATTTTATGCATGTTGAGATATGATGAAATAAAATGCTTACGAAAGACAAATGAAAAAAATAGATTCCCTACATTTTCCCATAATGCAGACAACACACTCCATATGCCTATAGGCCCCACAAGCACATTCCGTCATAGCACATGAACAAGTTGTGCTGTTCAGTGTGAAACTTTTTTATAAGAAGGCTTAAGACTAATAGAAAAATGAACATGGTTTTAGAATTTTTTTTTAGAGTTGCTAAAGACCCCTTATTCTGTCCTCTCATCCAATATTGGTAATTAATAAACATGTTTCATGAAACTTGAAAATTCTACAAATATGATCACAGACCCATGTTTTGCAAACTTTCACTCCCAACCAATTTTTTAGACCCACGAATACTCGTTCGTGGGTCTATAGTAGTGGGGTTTTGAAGCCAATGGTTTTGTTAACTGCTGGTTTATCTTATATCGTAGATTGTCTTGAAATTTCGCATGTGTGTTTGGATGACGTGGGAAAATAATGCAGCGTTTCAATTTGGCGATCATAAGTTGTGAAAGCCCAAGTTTAGGGTTCTAAGCAAACAAACTTGGTTCGTCACGTGTCATACAGCTCCTTTTAGATGTGTGCATTGTAATTGGCTATGAAAGCAGTTGGGAATAGCAAAAGTCAATCACAGTAAGCCTCTGGCACGCCTTCCCACTTATCATTGTCCTACTGTAGCTGCTTCTGTTGGGCCTTGATGCATTGCGCCTTTAGTTTTATACTTAGTTGTTGTCAATCAGTGGCTGCAACTTGTGTTTGTTTACACTGATTAGGGTCACAGACCTTGCAAAAGGACAATCTGCCTGTTGGTATTCAAGGCTCAGACACCTCTTGGTCAGATGTGCATTTTGCAATATGCCTCAGTACATAGTTTTTTTACAATGGACTAATGTAACATTTCTGCACCAGAGTAATTTTTGAAAAAGGGTTTATATTTCCTCAGACTGCTAAATTTGTGTTTTTTTTTCCATGAAACCCAGTGCATGCACCCAATCGAATTTGACACTAAGTGACTGCTCAATAATTATTCTGGTCAGCAGATAGTAACATCTCCTCTACCCAAGAAAAATCCACATATTTCTTTCTCAATTAAATAACTGTCTGGAATTTCCTGATCCACTAACCTTCCCTGTGTGCCGTGCATGCCATGCGTGTGTGTGTGTGGTGTGTGTGTGTGTGTGTGTCCTGTGTATGTGTGTCTATGTCTGTATGCCTGTCTTTGCCCGTCTCTCTGGCTGTCATCATGTTTGTAGGTGTTTTTTTTTTTTAATTTTTTAGTTTTTTTGAAAAAAAATACGTATTAACAATGAACAATGTTAACATATTAACAATTGCCAAGAGCAAGACCAAGACACCAAGTTGGAACCAATTTTCCCTGTGGGATGTACCTGAAGTTGGAATTAATCTTCCCTACAGAATGTACCTGAAGCTGGAAAATGAACACAACACTCTGCCAGTACTAGTTTTAATTTATCCCTATTACTACTTACTACTACAATTCTTTCCTTTTTTAATAACCTTTCTTACACTCTCATGTACACTAGGCCCAATACAGGACCCCAAAACTATCAAGTTCCTTTAGCCCTAGAAAATTTGGGCACAGAGCTCCGCGCTAACCGCTTGGGAGCACGTCGTGATAAGCATGAAGAATGTATCACATCATCATTCATCACTACGAAACACTACAAGACCGAGGCCCAAGGGGCCGAAAAATGAACCAAGTTTTTACATTCGGAAAAATTTGCACAGAGCTTCCGCCCTACCCGCTGGGGAGCATGTCGTGATAAGCCATAATTGCAATAGGCATTATCATGCATCACCACCATTATGCAAGACATATATACAATCTATAATTAAAATTAAGGACAAAATTAATGGGGAACACTTGACCCAGCCTATTACTTACCCTTCGTGCACTGGTATCCCAGTACCCAATGACTCTATTTGTTGGCACCACTACAATCAGTGTCCTGCAATATAACGCTGCTATATCTGGGCGCGACCACGACCACCCTCAATGCCCGTCGTGCCATGCTTCTATCTCTAGCAAGCCACCCTCAAGGCCTCGGTGCATGGCACGGCTGTCTCTGGGCAGAACCACCTCAATGCCCCCGGCGTATGACGCTGCTCACTCTAGGCACGACCACCATCAATGTCTCGGCATGTGACGCTGCTAGCTCTAGGCACGACCATCCTTAATGCCTTGGTGTATGGCACTGCTATCTCTGGGCACGACACCTTCAATGCCCCCGGCGTACAATGCTGCTATCCCTAGGCACGACCAGCCTCAATGCCTCGTGTATGGCGCGCTGTCTCTGGCACCACCATCTTCAATGCCCTGTGTATGGCGCTGCTGTCTCTGGCACGACCACCTTCAATGCCCGGTGTGTGACGCTGCTATCTCTAGGCCGACCACCCCAATGCCTCGGTGTATGGCGCTGCTGTGCAACCATACTCGCGATGAGTGGGCCCATGACTTAACATAAGGGGAACCTTTAACATATATTTATAACATGAGAGGTGTAAAAATAACCCATTCATTCTTCCAATCCATACCAGTAAAACGAACATCTTCACGTGGCCATTCCATAACACTGCGACAGACTGATCGATCGGACATCTCCCACAGTTCAACAATCACCTAACATAACTTCCTAACCTAATAACGAACTATCTCTACATAATGGATCACCGATACAAATGAATGTATAAGGGTGTGCATGTATGACGAGTGTTATAAGGGTGGGCATGTAAGAGTGGTGTAAGTGTGCACGTGTGTGGATGAGGGTGTGCATGTGTGGGAGTGTAAAAGTATGAGGGTGTGTCTGTGTGGGTGTGCGGATGTTATGAGGGTGGTGTATGTGAGGTTGTGGTGGAAGTATGAGGGTTTGTAATGTGTGGGTGTTTGAAAATATGAGGGTGTCTATGTGTGGGTTGTGTGATGAGGTTTTATGTTTGGGTGTGTGACCCAGTATGAGGGTGTTTATGTGTGGTGTGTGGATGTATGAGGGTGTGTATGTGTGGGTGTTTGAGTATGAGTTTTGTATCGTTTGGCGTGTGGTGTGTGTATTAGGGTGTTTTATGTGGTGGTTGTTGTGAAAGTTATGAGTTTTGTATTTTTGTGTTGTTGTGGATGTATTAGGGTGTGTATGTGTGGGTGTGAATGTATGAGGGTGTGCATGTGTGGGTGTGTGAAGTACAGGTGTGTATGTGTGGGTGTGGGATGTGAGGGTGTGTATGTGAGATTGTGGTGGAAGAGAGGTGTGGTATGTGTGGGTGTGTGAAAATATGAGGGCTGTATGTGTGGGTGTGTGGATGTATGAGGGTGTGTATGTTGGGTGTGAATGTATGAGGGTGGGTATATGTGGGTGTGTGAAAGTATGAGGGTGTGTGGATGTGGTTGTGTTGTGTGTATGAGGGTGTGTAATTTGTTGTTTTTGAAAAGTCTGAGTGTTGTTATGTGTTTTTGTTTTGGATTTATTATTTTTTTGTTTGTGTTTTTGTAGATGTGGAGGGTATGTCTGTGTGGGTGTGTGAAAATATGAGGGCCGGTAATGTGTAGGTGCGTGGATGTTGAGGGCGTGTATGTGTGGGTGTGTGGAATTATGAGGGTGTTTATGTGTGGGTGTGGTGTGTGTATGAGGGTGTGTATGTGTGGGTGTGTGGATGTATGAGGGTTAATGTGCGGGTTTGTGGGATGATTATGTATGTGTGTGTGTGTGAAAGCATGATGTGGTTTGTGCGGGTGTGTGCGGATGTATGAGGGCGTGTGGGAGTGTGGAAGTTGAGGTGTGTACGTGTGGGTGTGTATGAGGTATGCCTTGTTACGAGTGGTATGGTGTTGTGTATCGGAAGGGTGTGGTGTAAGTGCCATGTTGTGTAGGTGCACATACCATAACAAAGTTCCCTAACCAAACTACAGAGTGTCGACGGCCGATCCGAACGTCGAACTATATACTGCAATCCGCGCATGCGCACCCCTGACCATAATCAACCAAAGGGATAAATAAGAAAAATAAAATCCCAGTAATATTTAAAATCCATTACGAGCTACTGTAATACTTCCGAAATAATAAGATCCTTACAATTTTGGCCCTAAGCTTAGCTGCAAGACTGGACCAGGTCTTTGAACTCATGGCACGAAGTATTCATAAATATCAACCCCAAAAGATCAAAAATTTCTTACTCATACAAGCTTCAGTTACCAATACTTCTCATATACACATAAAAATCCTGTAATGTAACTCAATCCTTCATTACTCAACAGTAACGCCAAAGTAACCTTTAATTAGTGTTTAATAATTAAATTAATAAAAGTTACAAGAGATATGCTTAAATACGAAAACTCCGGGGGTAAACAGACAGAATAATACAGACAGACAACTACAAGCAGCCAGCAAACGCCCGCTGTGCCTGGATTACACCAACATCAGGTCCCGCACTGCTACCATTTCACACACGGACATTACTTCGCATTTCCAAGAAACATCGATGACCGTGTAGAAAATTTTTTTGTCTAAAATGGTCCTTTATACCACCCGCAACCGTTCAACAGAAAAAACTTCTAACCGGTCACTATTTTTTTTTGTTTTAAAACCTATAATTAAACCCGAATATCAAATTTCCACAGAAGCCTACTAAAGTCTGTTGAAGAGGACTCTTATTTGAACAATGACACTCGAAAACAATAGCTCAAGCGGGATGTTGTCGTCTGCTGGGACAAATAGGGCAACATGAGTTGACTAAGTATTTTAAATGGAATGATAAGATAAGATACAGCGAGAAAAACCGGAAAGGGAGAAGTGACAAGATACTTTTTTAAACGTGTTTTAAAGGACGATAGTGAGGGGGAATTCTGGAGTTCAGAGGGCAATTGATCCAAAGCCGAAGGCCTTGAGACTGGAGAGGTGTTACTGGCAAGACCGTGTTGTAGGTGTTGAATGAAGGCGGGTCATGGCATGCCTGGCTCATAATTGTGAGAAAGAGTGTCAACGTTTGAAGAAGTCTTCAGAGAAAAGATCCGGTGAAGAAGATGGTGGTGATACGGTACATTAAAGAAGAAAGTTGAAGTGGTAGATGTCGCGCCTAAGTAGAAAAAATAGATGAAAAAAGGGGATCAGTGTGGGCATGCCAGAGGGAAATTAGTACATGTCGGATTTGCGCGTTTTGAAGGAGAAAGACGGATTTCCACAACTAGAGTTGTTAGGATTTCATCCAAGACATTGCGCCATATACAGATATGGGAGATGAGAGAATTGTAAAGAGTCTTAAGGTAGAATTGTTGGGGAAGATAAGGGACGCACCTTACGATCAATCGATGTATTGCTAATATTGTAGCTACATGATGTGTATTGGACTTCCAGGAAATATTAGAGTCAATTAGCAGGCCGAGGAATTTGGTTGTTGTCAACCTGGGGGATAGGAGTACCGTCAATTTGATTTAAGGTCAATTTTAGGTTTATTACTAGGTTTATTTTTAAAAATCATATAATTAGTCTTTTTATGTTAGAGAAACTAGAGAAAGTTTATTAGTTTGAACCATTAGATATTTGGTTAAGTTCAGTGTTAATTATTTCCTCAAGTTTAGCGGGTTGAGTGGTGAGATAAAATATTCTATCATGTGCATCTGCAAATAAAATAACACTGGGGAAATTTAGCACAGAGGGGTTTAAATCGTTTATGTAAAGTAGAATAAGAGAGGACCAAAGTATGGCGCCCGCGGAACTCCGCATTGTGATGTGACAGAGCAGAGATGGTTGTTGTTGCTTAAATGGCTCGTTGGTATCTGCCAGTCAGGGTTTAACTTCTCATCAGTCGTTGGCAGGCTCTAATACCAATAATCATAAAGTTTGGAAAAAGATTTCGTGGTAATGGATAAGGCCTTGATTAAATCAAGAAAAATACGATATGTAGTAGCTTGTTATCAAGATTTTGTGCAATAGTGCAGTTTACAGATGATTGATGCCATGAAAGTAGATCTCTTGGGCCTAAAGCTAAAGTTGGTGAGAATTAAGAAGTTTTTGGTGATAAAGTTAAATAAATAATAAAAACGGACCTAAAAACTTTTTCAGAAGTTTACAGTTAGCCAAAATGGATATATGCTATAGTTTGAGAAAATCATGTTTGTCACCCGCTTTAAAATAGGGGGTTCACATTTGGCAATTTTTAATGGGGGAAGGTACAAAACCAGTCGTCATTGATAATTGAAAATATGGGCAGTGACCCTCATTATTGATTGAACAATTTTGTTTTTAGTAATGTGATGCTAATGTCGTCATTTCCACTACTGTAACTAAGTTTAAGTTTAGAAGTTAATTTAATAATCTCCTTACAGGGGAAGTACGTGACATAAATAAGCTATTGAGAGTTGATGCAAGAGGTGCTTTGAAGTAGGTGGAGGATCAGGAATTTTTTCAGCCAAGTCTTTTTGCTATTAGAGTTGGCATTTCTGTATTTATTTGTCAGGCTTTTAAAACCCTATTTAGTTAGAAAAATCAGGTGTTTAGTTTGTTTATGCGTCCTAATTAAGTTATTCAGTTTTCCACATTAGTTGAGTATTATTCCTGCTTGGTCTTCAATTTTAGATGAGATGAAGGTTTTTTTGCTGAGGACGAAGTAGTGAAATTTAGTGGTATGGTAGTTTGTATATTTAATTTTATTATCGGTAGTAGTTTGAACAGTAAGTTTATATTGTTTATCTTTAGTTTGAAAGATTTGATTAATCCTTTAGAAACCCAGGGCTTTTTAGGTTGTATTACGTTTTGAAATTATCTTTTGACCCCAATGGGACACATGGCTGTACAAGGTTTGAAATTACTCTCAAATATACTGTATGCCTGCTCAGGGTCAGTAGAGCCATATACTTCATGCCAATCAGCGTGGAAGAGGAAGCGTTGGTTTAGGGCCTTGATGTTCATGGGCTTTATTGTCCGTGAACGGAATGAGTGGGGTTGTGGTGGGCGAATGTGCATGCATTAGATAGTTGATTTAGGATAAGATTGGGAAAATGATCGGAGAGGTCAGTAATAGTAATACCCGAATTGATGTAAAATGAATTCGCTGAATCGTGGTGAAGATGTTGACGATTAAAATGACACTATGTGACCGTGTTTATTTGTCTTGATTCGTGTTGACGATCAATAGAAGAATGAAATCGTGGGAATAAATTAAATAATGAATTCCTTTCACTTGGGATTCGGATTGATGAGCCAGAAGATGATGTTAAATCACCCAGAGGACCAGGTCTTCCTTTCTTTGGAAATGGTGCCAAGGGTCATGAGAGATCTTAACGAAAGCCAGGCAGGAAAAACGCCATAGTCGGGTTGTAGACTATTACCACACAATACACTTGGAGGAATTGGTAGACACCTCAATAAACAAGAATCACAGTCAACGCAGCGATGGATAAGTCAGGTCTGTTGACCAAAGCTAAGCTCAGGGGAAACAAAAGACAGACACTCCTCCACGACGATCGAACAGAATTGAGTTTCGACAGAATAGTTGCAAAAATCCAAATAAGGGATGCTTCATCTTTGGAAATTGAACCAAGTGTTCAAGAAAGAACCATAAGTCAAAATGTTGCTGGAAGGAAGCATGTAGTAACAAGGTCATCTGTTTTTTGCCTTTCTTTATGAGACTACAGTCATAAAAGGAAAAGAGAAAGACTGGAATTAGGCTGTTGGGCACATATGGGTATGAAGGTTCTCAGAAGGGTAGTACTGGCTAGAAATAGGATCAGTCTCAGTTACGTCATTGCTGTCAGATGAGGAGGAAGGATGTAGAGAGCTGTCAAAAGAAAAAGGTTTGTAGATGTGAAGATGAGAAAGGGTCTCGACATCAATTTGTACAAAGTGGATACACAGAGGGGTCAACACAGGAGAAAAAACAAGAAAAAATGCAGTGAACAAATTACAAAAGATTGATAACGACAAAAGAAAACCATAATGCACAAAAAAATTATCTACAGAAGAAAAAAGGAATTTAAAAGATAACAGTTAGGTTACTAAAATACTGTTAAACAAAAATACCAAAAACCTATATAATAGATTATAGGACGTGAGGAGTTACATAGTGTGATAAACAATCATAACGCCTAGGGTACAAAAAAGCAATCATGGAAAAATGTAGCACGCTGCTACAGTGAACCCAATGTAGAGCATTAAGGAGAGGAGGCGAAAATTAACAAATTGGAGAAGGGCAAAAAGAGTGATGATTCAGGCCATACCATTATTGAATAAAGGGGGGTGAGATGGCAACCTGTTGCAGTAACTGTGCAGTGAGTGAGCTTATATAGCATGTAAAACCATATTACACAATGGATAATTAGTATTATGTACTTTAATATAAGACAGGGAAATCAGTAATATGGCATACAAAGGATCATGAAAAAAATTATATTAAGCTACGGAAATAAATAGTTTATACCATCAGATGATATGCAAAATTATGCAGAGAATTATAAATAACTTTTTTAGTATACTTCAGGTGAAAAATGTAGCACCCTGCACAGTGAACCTAAGGTAGTATGATATTGGCGGTTAGTGATAGAGCTAGGGTACCAAAAAGGCAATCATGGAAAAAAAATGTTAGCACGCTGCACAGTGAACCCAATGTACGAGCATTAGGAGGGGGGCTAAGGGGAGGCGAAGATTAACAATAATTGGAGAAGGCAAAAAAGAGTGTGATAGCCATACATTTATGAATAAAAGGGGGTGATGAGATGCAACCTGTGCAGTACGCTGTGCCGTGAGCTTATAATACTCATTGTAAACCATATTTAAACAAGGCGGACTCTAATAGTACTTATTACTACAGTATAAGACATAGGGAAAATCAGTAAATTGCATACAAAGATCATGCAAAAAAATATATTAAGCTAAGGCAATACGATTATACCACTATGATATGCAAATAGCAGAGAATTAACTAACTAGTATACTTAGTGAAAAAAAATGTTAGCACCCTTGCACAGTGTGAACCTAAGTAGTAGTGATATCGGCGGTAGTGATATGGGGAGGTAGGAGGGTAGTTCTTGAGGTGTCAACAGGCTTGTTGGTTAGGGGAGTGCGATGTGATTGTGATGGTAGCCCCCCTCCAGATCTTGGGTAAGGACATGGTTGGTTACGGCAATATTGTTAGAAATCTGGAGACATTCAAGAAATCGTGGTCCACAGTGATCATGAACTCCAGATCGTTATTATCAAGCCTGGCTTGTCCACTCTTTAGTTGGCTAATAGTAGAGGAGAGCTCATCTAGTGAGAAGGGTGTTGAAAGTGACCGTCCACGCCAGGGCTCGACGAAGTTTGGTGATCTCTTTTTTTTAACAGAGCGGTGTGTGACCTATCAATATTAAAGTTGGAGGAAAGACCATTTGAGAGGGAGAGAGACAGGATATTCGATGGTTTGGAAAACAGTGATGGTCTATGTTGAGACCTCGGAAGGAAAGCGATCAAGACACAGTGACGTGGAACAGAAATGGCCATCCGTATTACCAATGCAAGGGACAGGTTTTGAGGTTGTCAGAGCAGGGTAAAAACTGTCTGGTCGCATGGGGTCGTACACAGTTTGTAACGCCGATTTGGAACCCCCATTTTTTTCCTCTATGGCGGATCCGTCAGGGTTGGTATTACTGCAGCCTCCAGGTATGCTTGACTGTTGAAGTCACCAGCGTAAGATGCAAGGTGGCAGCATAAGTAGTAAAGAAATCTGTTTGAAGTCGAAGGTAGGTGGCTGTAGACATTGGATGACGTGAACATCTACATTTTGTATTCGTGCCTATTCCATGGTGTAGTTTGGCAGATTGATTTGCAATATGTTTCCATTGAGCTGTGTTTCCTAACAAGGTGGCAATCCATGGGTAGCGCTCTCGGTATGGTGCAGCTAATAAGTAAGCGCAAATTTTCAGGATTTATGTCATTTGCGTGTGTCCTCTTGCTTGGCGGAGAATCGCAGTGACTTTAAGCGTTTGTGTAAGATGTTTAATGATGTCCCTTCCAAATTCAGTTGAAGTACAGAGATGCCATCTGACTCGACATCCGATGATGCCTGCCCTGACGAAGCACGTGTTTCCAGACGATCAGGTTGTGTCCTCTGACGGAACATGATAAAAAGACAACAGTGAGTTAAAAATACAACAAGGATGTTAGCGTGGCCTCATAAAATTGATTGCCTGCTCAAAATCAGTTCTTGAGAACCACGTGACGCGATATGCGTTTGTATAGAACCTTTAGGCTTCTTTTGTTCATAGGGTTTCTCTCTTAAGTAAAGAGTGCAAGTACCCTTAATAGTGATCCATATTCACTTCCAAAAAGGATGAAACATTATAATCTGGCACTACTAATGATCACGCTTTTATAGTGAAGTCACTTCTTTTCGAGAGTGGAATCTAGGGATTACTCTGAGGTGTTGGGATGGTAATATGGGGGTTGGAAGTGTAAGAATGGAGTGTTTGGGGAAGTGGAAATTGGGTGTTGGGAAGGGGATATGGGTGTTGGGCAGGAGATGGGTGTTGGGAGGGGAGGTGGGTTGTTGGGAAGGTGGACGATGGGGTGTTTAGGAATGCGTAAGTGAAAGATTAGTTGGTTTGTAAGTGGAAGATGTTGTTTGGTAAGAAGGGAATATTTTTTTTATTTGCCAATTGTTATCTTTACTTTTGTGTTGCATTTGTGATATCCCTTACACTCCATCTAGTTAGAGAAACGTCACAATGATTTAATGCCGTATGTTGGCAAACTGGATTCCAAATATGGTCTGTATGGTCTGACCTACTTATATATACCTTCTATACACCATACAATGGTTTACAATGCATCGTTGATGCTTTCGTTTTTCAGTACAGCAGGTGGCCATGTGTATGAAAGCCACTGAAAGTGGGAATATTGATGGGTTTTTTACGCTTCGCGCGGGACGGGTACACCCCTTCCTCCACCCACCCGCCTTTTAAGGATATGTTAAGGGGTTTTGGGTCATATATAGTAGGGGTAAAATGAAGAGTTGACAGCCAAAAATGATTTACAGGAAACTCCTGTGCAAAAGTCCCCCACCCCCATACCCCATATACACACACAGAAGTTGCTGTGCAATATCTTCCTAATACACCCATGCACAGCAACTTCTGTAAACCCTTCCAGACCAAAAAAAAATTTTGACTTATAAATTTTGCCATATACAGAAAATCAGAGTGGCATCCAAAATTCCGTCAGATGAGAAATTCGAATCTCGCTTGCAAAAGCAAAAGGCAGGTTTCAAAATTTCGATGTTCTAGAAGAAGGAAAAATTTACGCCCCACTAACTCAAAGTTCACCGAACCAATTCGGTGAGGGCTGCATGAAATTTGGGTGAGCGAAGACCCTCACAATAAGTTCAAGGTTTTCGCCCCGGACCTCCTCACCGAGCGTCTTCACATCGTGAAGAAATCAGATCTGCCCGTTCATCAATCCAATGCAAAAAATGCAAAGGCTCAAAAACTCAAATTTACTACGATTTTGATTTGGTTTTTGAATGAGTTCCGAGCCATATTCTGAGTCTGAGTCTGAGCTCGAGAGCGAGTAAATCCCTGGTTTGACCAGGATATTTTTTTTTGCGCTCGTTCAAACCCCGTGGGGTGGTGCCCCTATTCCGATCTTGCCTTGAAGCAAAAAAAAAAAAAAAAAAAAAAAACCCCTTTTGGATTGCCATCAGGGGATTTTTTTTTTTAATGCT
>JAMKCH010034851.1:0-15615 GCA_023653785.1 Ophioderma brevispina
AGATATTACCTCACAAATGAAAACCAAGTAAATAGCTGTATCATCGATGTTTAGCTTCAAACATAGTTAAACAGATCTTCCAACCATTATTTAGCCTATTATGTATATATTGCAATCTTTCCATATCCACCGGTATTGTCCCATCTAAATTAAAAGTTGCTAAAGTTATTCCGATCTTTAAAAACTGGTGATAAGCATTCTTTAACCAATTACCGGCCAATATCCATCCTTCCAGCTTTATATCCAAATTCTTGAAAAATTATTTTAGACAGAATCAATCGCATTATTGATAACATAAAATCCTCATTTCCTGCCCAGTTTGGCTTTTAGGGCCTAACCATCCCCCTTCAGGCAAATTAATATCCCTATGATAAAATTACTACTGCCCTCGACCAAAAACTCTGCGCTGCCGGATCTTTCTAAGATCTCTCAGCAAAACCTTCGATACTCTTGATCACAAAATTCTCATTATAAACTAAAAAAAATATGGTATAGGAGGTACTGCCAATACTTGATTAAATTCCCGATAACCAAAAATATTTGTTGATTATAACCAACACCACTCGTCCACTACTTCGATCATTTGCGGCGTACCTCAAGGCCTCATTCTAGACCCCCGCTTATTTCTACTTTAATAATTAATTACACTCCCTCAGTGCTCTCCTAATCTTTCAATTGTTATGTTCACTGCAGATGACACACATCTTTTGTATTCTAACAAAAACCGAAATTACTTGAATCACCTAAAGAAGACATGAGGCATATTTTCCCCAGAAAGAAGCGCCCCCATTTTTTTGTCGAACCCCGGTTTTTTTGGCAATTTGGAATGCTCACAAATTGTTGATCACACTTGGAAATATTAAGTCCCAAATACGAGACCGTCTTTATGTAATAAGATGATGATTTTAGTATCTTCTTCTGTCGTGCACGACCGAAATTAAAAGCATGGTGTTCTATGGGGACGTTGCGATACAGGCAATTTCAAACAAGGAGGTTTGTGGTTTTCTTTTGGTCCTTGCTTTGTTCAATATACCTTCGAACCGTTCTCAGTAGGTGTTCAACAACCGAATCCGTGGAAAATTGAGAGAAATTGTATCCATCCTCAAAAAATCTCCTCCCTGTCACTTAGAATAAAAGAATCAACCCATAATCGAATTGTTTAAATAATAAACTTTTTCTCTAACATTAAAAAAAAAAATTTTGAATGGTATCAGAAATAAACACAACCCTTTACCACCAATGATATTAAAATTATTATCGACAATAAACCACTTAAACAAGTAACACAATACATTTTTAGGCATTTTAATTGGATGATGACGACATGTCTTGGAAATCACACACTTCACCTGTTACTAAAATAATTTCAAAATACAAACGGTATCACAAAAAGTTAAATAAAAACCCTTCCTTTCCCTTGAATTCACTGACCAACCTTAGATATAAATAATAATACGCTTGTCTCCTTACATCACTACTGTGTCATTATCATGTGGCAGATTCTCTGTTTTTTAATACGCAAAAAAGATCATACGTCATGTGATACTAATTAACTTTGGTTAGCCCATACAGACCCTCTTTCTCCTCCATGAATATGCTCAAAATTCATGACATTTATGGTCGTCCAGACTGCCCATGACCTACTTCCTCCAATATCTTAGATGATAATTTTTTCTTGACGAGACAAGATGTCCATCCCTATTACACCCGATCATCTAAGGACTTGTACGTTAGACAGCCAAACACCAGACTTGCTGAAAACAACCATTAGGATCCAGGCGCCCTTTTATTGGAATTCACTGAATTGCCGCTTTAAGCATTCCCCATCCTTAGCGGATTTTTAAAGCATTCTCAAAAAAGCTCATTGATTTTTTATTCTGCAACTGATTGTCCCGTATGATTTTTGGTACCTTAGACCTTATTCATTATATATTTAACTTTTTTTTTTCTCTCCTATTTTTTTTCAATCTATTGTAATTTGGTCAGCACCCTATTTTTCCTGTGTGCTCGTATTTAATCATTGTATGTTTATGCCTATCAAATTAAGTTTCAGACTTATGTTGTTAATGATTGTGTAATCATGCTGGGTGGCCACTAATTACATGCCCTGCATTTAAGTGGCATCCACATCTCTTGCATGTTTATAATTCTTATTTATTCTTTTTTTTTTTTTTGGGTTTTCTTAAATATGTTCATATTTTATATTTTGTTACAATAGTTTATATTTCTTACATGTGCATTAGACTGGAAATAAATCCTGAATCTAGATTTCCTGAGAGGGCCGAGGGTGTCCCCCTCATTGAAAAAAGTGTGGTTTGTTGCATAATAACATAATGCTTTCCAGATACTATCAGTGTCTGAATAGCTAAGCTCAAATCGAAGCCTTCATATAGAAAATCATAACTTTGTTACATTTTCTGCATCCGGAAGTTTTGCCTTTACACAGTATCCGATGGCACGGTATACTACACATAATGTTTACTCTGCATAAAAAAGAAAAATCTTGATTCATAAGTCTCAAACTTTGGATTTGGGCATTTTAGGTGACTATCAATAGTTGCAGACATTAGTTTAATAAATACACGTAAAATGTTATTTGAAAAATCTCTCGATGCACCTTCATGTCAACTACACCATTGGCAATAAAGGAACATTTGGAGATCATGGCTGGGTGATCATACTGGTTGGTATCGCAAAGGCACGAACTTTATGACCTGGGTGATTTTCACAACGATTTCAACACATCGTTGAACCCATCTAAGCAGACCATCGTAGTTACGTTTGGAGATCCCTATTACTACTACAATGCATTTGACTTAAGATGGGTTATGATGCATCGATGTCTCGCAGTCTTATGAAATCCACCCCAGGGTATTAAACCAGGGGTAAGTCCCCTACATGGGTGGACCTTTTTCCCTGTCAACATACTCTAAAAGTTGAAAATAACATGTGAAAAAAATTCCTCCAATATTTGGAATTTTCTCACCTGTTCACGAAGAACTTAAGTATGTTTGAAAGGAAAAAGTCCACTCCTGTAGGACAAACCCTGGTTAAACCCAGTTCTAAATTTTAGACTCTTTTCTGTCTAGTTGGCAGCGGTGTTTGTAACCCACCCTTGTTATTTTTAAACCCACCCTTTTTAAGGAAACACCCTTTATATTGAAAAAAAACCCACCCACCCTTTTTTTATAATTCATTTCTAACAGCGGTAAAAATGTACGGCAAATTTCATTGGCTGATACCCGGAGTTCGATTCGTTTAATTGAACCCAGGTAGTACCCCTGCGTATTGAAGTTATTTTTTAGGTTGAGCGCTCGGTCATACCGCGTTTTGCTACTTAGAAATTCGCGCGCCCTCCACATTGCCCCTAGTTGCGTATGAATGGTGCGTTCAGCGGGTTGTTTGATTGTTTTCAGAATGGGTGATGCAATCCGTTCTTGTTGGTCGTGAAATTGGGTTAAGATGACCATAATATAAAGCTGTTTAAGATGGAGAATAAGGGTATGGAATTTTGGAACCGGTACTCTCTTTACGACGAATTTGAACCCGGGCCTACACCATTATTTTGCGTGCAATAACTCTGCCTCCGGCCGGTCCGTTTCTTCCACTTAAAATAATGGTATCGCCTTTGGGTTTAATTCGTCGTAAAGAAGTCCCGGTCCCAAAATCATACTTATTCTCCAAGTAAATTCTAACAGCGTCACACCATTGTTTTTCTTTTTACTAATTATGTGTAGATAACGTACAGAGTAAGATGATTTTCAATTTTTGTTTGTCAATTCAATTCACTTTGCCCCCCAAAAATGCATTTGTTATTTAAGGGAACCTAACTTGTTAGATGTTTAGGACACTTTATTTTCACTTGGGATGCCTCATGGCAAATAGGATTGCACAGATAGTAATTTGCATTTTATTATCAAACCCCCCTTTTAATTTCTGACCCACCCTTTTACAAACGAGTGTTTCGGTAGCCGTATACGGCTAACCTAACCCCAGGGTTCGGTATCCGTATCGGTAAAATAGCCCGGGAGTGTTTCGTAGCCGTACGCACCATCCTAAGACATCGTACAAATACAATGTTTCAAGAGGAACGCAAGCCTGTGCCCACGAGTTGTTTTGTTCTTGAGGCAATTCGACGTCAAAAATAGGCATTTTTTCCTCTTTACTAAAAAATGTTGCATTGTTATTAAGACAACAACGACACAGATTCAAATGAATTGTTTGAAAACAATTTTGCGTACCTTTCGTTTTCAAAGCATTTGACTTTCACTGTATTTGTAGAATAACAAAGTATTGCTGTGAAGTACATGGTATCGCTCAAACCAAACCACGACTGTACGGAGTTGTTACTGCTATATCCGTTTAATTTGCATATCAATCCAGTGTCAATAGAGTGTGAATCGATGGGCAGCTTTTATTCTGCAATGCTAGCTAGCCGATCCGCAGAAGTTATTTATCTGAAATCTTGTTTTAATGAATATTACATCTTAAGTTTTGAAGCATTTTGTAATTTGGGAAACATCTCGTAAATGTCGGATTATTCCTGCGTGAAAATGCAAATTGGGCTATTTCAAGAGAAATATAAAGCTTTAGCTCTGAACAAACGACACTACAGAATATAGTTAGAGTGGATTTAACACAAGTTTTATGTGTAGTTGTGTTTCGTCGTTTTCGTCACGTCATAACTGTATATACCAGTCCGCTTCATTTAAAGCCATTTTAGCCAATAAACAAATCCCTTTTTTTTTTTCTGCTCTGTACTTGTTTTTTTGTGAACCTCTTTCTTTTTCAATTTGTAGAGTCGACAAAATTATTTCACAAAGCTGCATCGTGGTAAGTTGTTTGTGAGGTTCGGCGTTTTGTGGAAGGTTATGAGTTACAGTATTCCATATTTCTGTTCAATAGGCTAAAAATATCGTTAACAGTTAAAACATTTTAGGTTTAGCCTTCATAAAAAATTCCTTACATCGTCAAAAATGTACTTTTGTACCGTACTCATTTTCGCTATATAGTCGATCTGTCCTAGGGGTCTGTCGCAAGTGGTCCGCAGACCGTGTTTAAAAAGTTGTATTTTTTATAAAGGATTTTTAAAGCTTCATTTTTGTGTTCAACAAATTTAACGTGAAACTGTTTTTGAAGACGCTATTTTGGATTACTTTACATTGTGAAAATCCTGAAAGTAAAAATGAATCTGGACTTGTGAAAATTCAGGTTAAGGGCGTCGGAAGACAAGCATTTTTTTTTAATGATACTTTTTTATTTCTTTATTAATATTTGTTAATTCATCTTTTTTGATTTGTCACTTTTTATTTCTTATATTTGGTGTTTCCTTCTTTATTCTAATCTACTTTTTTATTTTTTTATTAGACGATATATATTTTAGTCTATATCGTCTCGCTTTTTTTAATGGCGTTTGCTCTTATAGACGATTTATACTTAAGGTGGAAGTACCCCTTCAGAGGGCTAAAATATAAACTACACACATTGAAACTGAGGAAGAAATGACCTTTCTGTTGCTTTTTGTTGACGACAATCGGAGCTTCCGTTCAAAAGTTTATACGGTTGAAAATGTAACTTCTCAACTGAATTTCTTATCATATTTAATTGTTTCACTTAAAAAAATTATATCTCAAAAGTAAATAGAAGATGGTATAAAAGCAAATTAAAACCTATACGTATTGGACTATGGCTTGTACTAGAATAATTCGCACTTTGCTCCAGGAGAATCTTTGTGCACAGATGGGAAGTCCAAAAACTACCGTGCGATCCTAAGTCCTATTGCTTATATTTCAATGTTTAAAAATAGTCTGAAATTTCTGTATTTGCTCCTAGATCGGACAATTGAAATGGCAAACAATTTTTGTACCAAAGAACATTCTCATCTTCATCCTTCTAGATGGGGATATTTTTTTTTGAAAAGCTTTACATCAGGGCAAAAATCAGTACTTTCGATTTTTTAGAGACACCGATATGTGAATCTCTTGTTGCACATGCACTCACGGTCGTACATGAAGTGTGGCATGGATCGTTCGCACGCATGACTGTGTCCGGCTATAAACCGATCCACGTGGGACAAAGCTCTAGACCGTATACGGCTACCTAACCACAATGCCCCCATTTTGGTTATATAGCCGTACACGGCTACGGAACCCCGGGTTAGGTAGCCGTATAACGGCTACGGAAACACTCCCTTTACAAAACCACCCGTTTATAGCAATAAATACAGTATCCCACCCTTTTAACCACGTTTATAATTTTTGAAACCCCCCCTTTTCTAAAGCGTGGGTTACCAAGAGTGCTGTTTTTTCCTAGTTCTTCCCGAAGAACCACCTATGTTGGGCAAACATAACATGTTTTCATGGCCAATATTAAAGTAACACTCTCACAGGGTTCAGTTACTTGTACCTGAAGAAATTTTCAGTCAACATTTTTATGTTGTCTGCAAGAGTGCACGTAGAATTGATTTTGTAGTGTGTACAGAAACTAAACGTTTGGGTCGACATTTGACAATGCTCAAAACTCTAGTTTGGCCACCTACACATAAACATAACTCTGAACTCTGCTAAGTTAGATTTCCTCACCTATATGAAGTGTAAAAATACAGTTACACCAGATCTCATTCTGAAAGGATCTGTTTGGGTGGGGTCAAATTGACTTTTTTCCCCAATGGGGACCATGTTTTACGGAGGTGGAAAAATTGGTGAAAGTAGACCTCTTTTACTCAAAATGTGTTTTCCAACAAAAAGCATAATTGTTTTAAAACCCTGGTTTGCAAAATATATGTTTTTTGGTCTGTTGATCCCCATTTTAGGAAAGTTTGGGGTCTCCCCCCCCCCTCCGCACCTCCCACCCACCCCAACCCATGGTTACAGGTTGTGAGTTCTATTGATGGAGCTATTAACTAGCATTGTGCATGCACTTTACAACTATTGTCCTTAGCCCCACTAAGTCTAAATTAATGTGGATCCTCCCCACATGACCTTGCAAGTCTAATATGACAAAACTCAAAATGGGCTCAGAAGTTTACAACATATATATACCCCAAGTGATGCTGAACTTCTGAAGCTGTGATTTCTGTTTACTCCCATGTCATTAGGTCCATATATTAGTCCTGTATTTCCCACTTCTTATTATGTTGTGCCTGTTTATAAAAAAGAGATAGGGTTTTGATTACTAAGCCAAAATATGGGGTGGACCAAAACTCCTAATTTTAATGTTGACCTAACTTTTGTTGTATTAGGGTACACTTCCTTTTATCCAGTAAGAGGTAACGCCTATCACCAAAATTCACTACGAGCTTGAGGTTGGAAAATGGCACTAATTCCAAAAAGGATGCCATGACATCATCGTCCAAACCTCATTGGGTACGAAATCGCTGGCCGGGTCAGCGCCTCCCTCGTGGCCGCCATCCCTGCTCATGGGAATGGTGCGCCGAGGCCCGGGTTTCGAATCCGTCACGGATTTCGATGTTTTCATCTTCCCTTATCCCTTTACCCCTTCCTTCCTCTCTGGCTAGAACCAAAGACCGTTAGGGTTATATCAAACTTGAAGAGATATGAGGACATTTTCTAGAAATTGCACTCATCAATTTTTTTTTTTTAAACTGGGGTTTTCACTATTTAGAATCTGACCGATATATAAACTTGCACCTGAAGTGAGATAAGCTGAAAATGCAGTCTTTATGTATAATGATCAATGATTTAGTTTTTCTGTCGTTCATGACGAAAATTGGCATGATCATCTTTTTATGGGCCAATTAGAAAAGCATGCAAGTTCAAAACTTTCTCACTATGTGTTCTACAACCAGTCCGTTTAAGCTTATAGGCTCAAGAGAAGTCAAACTTTGGGAATTTCAGTTTCATTGTTTCATCTACACAGATAATCAATAGCCCACTGTCAGTGGATTTATCACATGGCATACATTTGATTTCATGTCACTCCCAAGTTCTTGACACTTATCCACATTACTATTGATGGTTTTTTCGTCAGGATGTCCCAAAACTTGATGTCCGCGTGAATTCTTAGGCCATCATCACATAATAATGCACCATTCCAGCCTCATATTGTGTCGACCACTTGGCATCTTAAATTTGTGTACAGTAAACCAGGATCCTCGGCTTTTAGTTTAGTCACAATCAGACTATGGCTGCCAAGCCTCTTTCAATACAGCAACTTCTTACCAAACACAAATCAAGATAGATACAGCAATACAGACACTAGTGTCTACACTATCACCCTACTATCTGTTATACCCGATTACAATTTTAAATTCAAAATCGGTCCATTTCGATTCTGATTCCGATTTTTTTTTTCTGTGTCCTTTTTTGCGTTATCATCATCGTTCCGACGCCAAAAATGCCAGAAGTGGCAGATTGATTTAGGTAAACCACTAAAACACGAAAAAGAAGTTAGGAACAACATACACACTCTTGTGTACTAAAATTAATAGATTAGATTGTTTCAGTTTCGATTATTTTCACCGTTTGGCCATCATGGAACAATTTTGAATTCAATTTGGACCTCTTTGATATTAATTTAAATCGGTATAGAAATCGGTAAAAAAATGAAAATTTTGCCGATACGATCAGGTACCGATAAGGTCATAATAATCGGCCCGATTTCAAATATACCGATCATATCGGTTTTCTCTAACAGACACAAACTCAAAAATGATAGGGTTATTGGGTTGGATTTTTTTTGTGGTCATGGGTGTTTCCCATGACCCACATATGATCTCATCCTCATCCATTTTTCTACAAAACTATTCAGAAATAATCCTTAGAGTGGATTTGATTCTTCACTTCAACTATTTTGAATTAGAAATATGCTAATAACATAATCCAAAAATCAGAAGTATTTTTTCAAGATTTCGCTTTCATGTGTTTAGATATTGGGCACATTTTTTGAAGATCGCCCCCAATTTCAAACTTTTATATTTTTGCAGCAGTTACGACGTTGGTATGTCTAGGAAACTATACCTGTCGAACGAGAATGCTAAAAAAATGCGTATTTATCACACAAATAAGCGATTTTGTAATTAGAATTGGGTCCAGATTGGACTTAACAGCAAGCTGGAAATGCTACGTTTTATGTCCGTCCATGATGAAATAGAGTTATTTTCTCGAGGTTGGCAACTAACTTGACTTGCCCGAACTATGAAAACACTAATGGATGAGCATAAACACGTACATGTCGCTATTTCCCGGCTATTTCACATTGGAAAGGCCCGTTGTCCAGCCATCCTTTGAATTAATTAACAGGATCAACACCGATAATAATTATTCTAGTACAAAATTCCTTCGTTTGTGACACATAGACATTTTCGAGCTTAACCATTCACAGGTATAGTTTTACTAGCCAGTTACCAATCAACCGTGTAAAAATCTCCAAATTTTTGAAAAATTGGGCGCCCTTCAAAAAAACTCTGCTAATATTTTTAAACCAATGGCACTGTACACAATTGGGCTTTCTTGGCCACCACTGCCTGGTCCCAATAAGAAATTTATGCATACTTAACTGCCAAAGGTGTATATGGAACACGATTTCCCAAAATTTCCTTCCTTTGGCCTAAATTTGGTTAAGTTGAATATTACATACACAACACAAGTGAGGTCAAATTAAAGGTGTCTTCCAATTGTATTTAGGAACCCCCTCTGATTTACCCAGAAGTTGTTTCGATTTAAAGGCGATGTTCCGATCGATCTTTGGACCCCCCTGATTTACCCCGAAGTAGTATCGATTTTGATGTCAGATGAAAGGCCGTATTTTTCTCTTGGTCGTCCTGAAAATGGAACCCTCAAATCCATTTCATTCCCAAGATATAAAAAAACACCGCTGTTTTATCGTGGTTAACCAAACGTATGGAATAGGGCTTTTGCAACATGACATTATTGCATCTACCATCAAAACCGCAAGTTTTGTTTCCATACGTTACGTGTATGGGTGCATGTGCAGTGAATGCTCTCATAGCAAGTAGATAACACAATACACAAAATCAGAACAATCACCCTTAATACACTTGAAAGAAATATTTTCTCTTTTAATTTGATTGTCCTGAAATTGCAGCCGTCCTAGAACTCTTCAAATGCGTTTCTTTCCAAATCCAAAACTGTTTTTATGGTTAACATAAATACATTAGTAGTGCCCTATAGTACATTGCAGTATGGTTTTATTTATCTATCGTTAAAAACCCTGCATAAGTTTGAAGTTATTCCTACCAAACTTGGCTGTGCACATGGATGTTTGTGGTGTCAGGCTTTTGTGAAGTTGAGACATGGTGCAATTAATTGGAATGGGCACCTTGAATGTGTTTGCCCACCCTATAGTGCCAATTCATATGCAAAAGTTCATTGGTAAATGGTATCAAGCCCATCCAAGAATTAAAACCATGAAATTCTGATAACTATTTTCCCCTTTTGACAAAAAAATTGTGTGCATTGATATAAGCAAGACCAAAATTATGAAGGCTGTATTCTGGGATTAACGTATCTATAAATAGCATACAAGCATAGCAACTGTAATCCGTCATCCATGTCAGTCGGGCTGCGATTGATAAACGCACAGGAAAAATAAAAAACATGGTGACCCAGTTAATCTTTCTTTGTATAAATAGTCTCTCCATCATTGTTTTCATTATCAGAGTCATCACATTTGTGACGATGATGAAAACCTTTGACAACGGTTATTCATTCATAACGTCCATGTTAGCCCTGCTTTAAAATGTGTCTCAGTCTCACTTTTCCAATTTTGAATATGGAAATAATTTTTCTGCGGCTTTTATTCAATTAAAATGTGGCTTTGGCAAGTGTACACTCACCCATAATGATTAATGACACATTCTTTTTTTTCTTCTCTTTGGCTAGTAGTACATTTCCGACTTCTTTTGAGTCAGCCGGACTCAGAATTATATTTGTAATCACCCGAGATACATATCAATAGTCACAGCTCTTTGAGGTTTCCTCCCTTGGTGTATTGTGTGTGGTTTCCAGTTGACACTAAAATTTGGACGGACTTGAGACATTTAAAGACACTATCAGTCATTTGAAAACTATTTGAAATTGCAGGAATAGCTCAAAGTGAAGGATAAGTCTGTAGAATTCTCATAATTACTTTTCCAGTGTGAGCATTGACAGAAAAAGGAAGAAAACGCAGTGTTCAAAGATCCGATTTCCCATTCAATTACGTGTTGTGTAAGTGTCCGTCGGGACAGTAATGACAAAATCTCCGGATCTGTCCTTATTAGGTTGCTTCTGCCGTGGCTTATCATTTGCAGGGTATGTTCGGATACCTGTAATTGTTGGCATTACTGCAAAAAATCTGATTTTTGATTTTTCGATTTGATGATTAGCAAATCACTGATAGGTGTCTGTAACGATGGTGTCTTAAGTAGAGATGTGTGCATGAAGGAAGCCAGAGCTTATCAGGACGATGGTCTTTAATTCTACTCTGGAACAGCATTGTTAAATAGTAAATACTGCAGAAATAGGCTGGCTAGATAACCCAAACCTGGTATGTGCCCACACGTGTCGAAAGTTTACAACCACATGTGCTACTTATGATGCTGAAAAGTAGGCAAAAGAAGGCAAACAACATCATGGTCACTATGTGTCCAGTCAAGCAATAAATGTTAAAAGGTTTGTGACCTGATGAACGACAACCCGTCCCCCACTTTAAGGCCATCAAAATTGAGATTTTAACATCAGAATTAAGTATTTTGCTCATTAACACTGATGAATTTAAGGCCCAGAAATGTTCCTTGATGTTATTCAAAATGTCGCCCCATTTTGGTTGACCAAACTAGCTCATATGCACACACTTTACGACCTTTAGATTCTTTAATTCTTTTTTTTTATTATTTTCTTCCATGTGGAGGAGACTTAGAAAAAATTGGACAATGACGGGTCCCCACGTTTAAAGGCTGACTCAGAGATTTGTTAATTGTGTCTAATTGAAAAATAGTCATCTAGAACTAAAGACTAGTCACCTAAAATGCTTAATTCTAAAGTAAGAGATGAATTCATATTTTTCCATTTTCTTGCGTAAAAATTTGTGGCATAGTAGGCCCTTATAACATGCCATAGGATACTGTGTATAAAAATATCGGATCCGGATTTTATAACAAAGTTATTTCTATATGAGGACTGCATTTGAGCGATTATATTCATACAATGATTAAAAACAAAATAAATATCATAGGGACAAGCCTTATGTATATGCCAAGAAAACAGAATTTATTTGAAAATTGAGGCGCCCTCCTCAGAAAATCTCGAGTCCATCCTTTACGTGCACATTATGTGAAGTGCCTGTTTTTATATGTGGTGATTGGGGTTCTGCTCATGCAAGTCAACATTTTTACATATTTTTCATGTTCTGTATTTTCTCGCATTCCCTTTCATCCATGAAAATAAATCCCATGCCAGTAACATACGGCCACCTATCTACAGATGTGAATAACCACATTACTGCAAGAGATAAAAGTTTCACGTAATGTTATGTTAGGATATTACATGTACCTGGATGGCACACAGTAGCCAAGGGCTTGAGGTTCAGCGTCAGGTGGTCGCATGATTTTACGTTAGGAATATGCTGGACGCTGAAACCTACAGGTTAGAGGTCCATGGCCCAGATGAGTTCCTCACTGGCTAACTACTGTATGCATGCTGATGGGGATGATGTCTATGTTGTCTGAACTTTGTTATGGGATGTGGCTGTGAATGATTGGCAAAGCTGAAGTGGTCATTAGCGTATTGATAAATCATTATGTATGATGGTGACTGTATTGAACTTTGACTTGGATCACTAAGTACATTATAGTCCGATGCAGGAATATGGCAGGAATGTTTTTTTTTGTTTCTGCGCTTCAACAAGAACTCCTGGTATGCTTTTTTAAATCTTTATCATCATGCGGTGCAGCCGCATGTGCATGATATACTGCCTTCTCTCGCTTTCCTTCTTTTTTGTACCTTGCTTCAAAATGCTCTAGTGTCAACGCTTTGTCCAGATACATCGAGAATTGCCCCAAGACCCCCGCCCAAGGTTCATATATGGTGTTCACAGTTTGACCATAGGGGGGGGTCACGTAGGTCAATAGCGGTCATTGTCACACTAACACCCTTTTCCCTACTTCTCCCACAGTTCGCACAGTGCTGGCGATACCATTCGGTCACAGTGATTGCCAGATGCCTGGCCATATTGCTTGTTCACAGATTTTGAATCCAAAGTCATTTAAGGGCCAAAAAGGGGCAGTCTCTCTAACCCCTCTTAATATTTCAAAAGGCTACTAGTGTTACACGGTTGGCTTGATCTTAATCAGACTTCGTCAGAATAACCCCTGACCCAAGTGCCACACAGGGTGTTGACAGATTTGGGTCAAAGGTCACGTATGGGTCTTTACAGGTCAATTCGCTCTTATGCTCCTTTTTGCTGTTTCTGCCACAAATCAATTTTTAATCACTAGACTTGGTCAGAAGAACCACTGACCCAAGGCCCGTATGGGGTGTTCACAGATTTGGGTCAAAGGTCACCTGGGCCGATAAAGGGGCATTCTTTGAAAATCTTAAAAAGCCTTCTCACGCCACATCAATTGTTGAAATTACCAAACTTGGTCAGAAGAACTGCTGACCCAACCCTTATAATGTGTATACAGATTGGGGTCAAAGGTCACGCGGGCAGCAATTTGTCACCACTTGATATATTCATGCTTTCTAAAGAACAATCGCTTTCTAGTTATTTTCATAAAACCCTCCTGAAATGGTCTAGAGCACTTTCCAATGGAGATAAAAATGTTGCCGCTTAATGGGGGATACTTCAGAATCATATCGGTTCCTACAGGTTGCCTCCGTCACACACATATCCTGTCAGCAGTAAGATTATGAATATCTAAACAGCACCAGGATGACGACAGTCGGGGTTTTTCACCTTACTCTATTGAAACCAATTGGTTCTCTTCTGCTTGGGGGGACTCACATATATAAGGCATATTAGAATGTGCCACTCCAATGGGTTGATTTTTCATGGGAAATCCCTAGACTCTGGGTAGGTTTCAAAGAAAATCCTTATGGGTACCAATTCAGGAAAAAGACCCCAAAACAGTTTGAGTGGCAAACATAAAGCATCCCCTGTGGGTCTCTTCTATGGGACTAATGGTTTTATGACCCCTCCAAAGGATAAGGCACTTTCATGGTTTATTTTTCCAATTCTATATGAACCATGAAGAGAGCAGAATTCTGCTTTTAATCATAGGTCTTGTGCAAAATAAATCCAGAATTGACTATCAGAAAACACATTGCTTTCCAATCGATCAATAGCAAATTCATAGGCAACATGCTGGCAATGTCGTTTTAAATCTATGCCAAAAGCTTGCCAGGTGGAGGGTGCATAGATCACTGTAATGTTATTGTACTGAAATAGAAATGACTGGATGACATGTGTATTTTTTGTCTGTTGTTGTGAAAAAGGGTTAACATATGCCTGTATATCCGCATACTTCAATGGATTTAAACCAAGTCTTCGAGTCATAGGTTGCAACCTGGGACCCCTATTTGGTGATGAGGTCAAAGGTCACAAACCAAGGTGGTCAAAGGTCATGGAGGTAAAGTGGTTAAGATAGGCTGCTTGAAAAATGTAAAATGACCTCAAGTGTTCAAAGTTCAATTGGAACCAACTTGGTTCTGGATATTACATGGGAAAAAATAAGTTGTGTGGAGGGTAAAAGAGTAAAAGATAAAAGGTCAAGGGTCAATGAGGCTGTCATTCACAAATTTCGCGATAGAAGGCAACACTAGCAATCTGAGGACTGCGACGTATTTTATTGTACTTAAATGGCTATTTCAGCTTATCTCAATTCCAATACTTATATAATATTGGATGGCTGAGGTTGAAAACAGAAAATATCGCCTAGATCAAATATTTTCTTGGCAAGGGCGATATTTTCTGTTATCAGCCGAAAAAAGCCATCCAATATTATTATTATTATACAAGAAGAAGCTGACGTGACAAAAATAGTTTTAAAATGGCTTCAAAACTAATAAAAACAGAGTATTTGCTTGACGAGTCGCATGACCGAATGCCCAATATTTTTGCGTATTGGGCGGTACGCGCTAATCGCACTGTGTTATTGCACCACAGATGCATAATAATTGTTAATACTTGTTCATCAGTTAGGTTTGTACACTTAAAGGTTGTCCCACCCAGTTACTCTATACTTTTTTGGTTTCTTAGGAAAGGCTAACATCGCCAACATACCTTAATTCCAAAAATTTCATTTGAATCCAACAGACCATCAATGTCAATGTGATCAATTGAAATCTTTTGTAGCATCTTACAGACTTCTAATCATAGTTTACTCAAATAAACAAAATATTGAAACTTATACTGTGAGCAACTTTGCAGTCGACACTGCCTGTCAGGCAACTGACTTGTTGATAGGACTTCTCTGAGAATTTTTCCTGGTCAAAGGCCCATGATATTCTTCCAGTTGCAGCGAGTGATTTTTGCACATAAGCATGTGTAACACGTTGATCTTGGGTCAAAATCTGGTGTTGCGCATGCCAATCGCTCGCTGCAACTGGAAGTATATCATGGGCTTTACAGTGCCCTTCAGACATCTTTGTTTTG
>JAMKCH010034852.1:0-18313 GCA_023653785.1 Ophioderma brevispina
ACCTTTGGCTACATTATATAATAAGTAACCCTGAAGGCCAAATCAATGGGACCTTCCATATCTTGTGCACCGTTTCTTACCATGTCCCTGAATTGGGGTTTTTTATTCATATGTTTGTAAATTAGCCAATCAAATCAGCCCGTAAAGCCTCTGTTAAGCTCTCCATATATCGGTCAAATATTGATATACTGTCAATCTTGTTGTCAATCTTGTTTCCAATTAACTCCCGGACTCCTGTATCGCCGTTGTCCAAGATCACTCATTTCATGTGGATAGACTTAAAATAAGTCCAACACCTCATATGCAGTCAGTTCCGTGAATGCCATGAACTTAACGGTGGGGTGACGTCGGAGAATGCAACCACTATGGATTATGTCATGCCACTTCTTGCTTTTGGATTTAAAAGTAAAGTTTATGAAACCTGGACCTATTTTACACAAATTGTGGAATTTTTGCAATGCTGGAAATTCCAATCTGTAATTTAATTATCATGGGAGTTTGTTTGGGCTGTTTGTGGGCAGGTTTATTCTGGTCATTCACCAGGTGGACGTAAATTATGCTATCCTGTCTTGAACAGATCAAGTATTGCCATCCAAAGGGATTTCATAACCAGGAAAGTGATGTATCACTTGGGCGTGATACTGAAAGGGAGGTCACTTTTAGACCCCGGTTTTAAATACAGGTTAATAAAACATATGTTTAAATTGTGATGTAAATGGTTGCGAAAATTTCTCAAGATGTGTCTTTTAGATCAGATGTTTGTGAACCAATTTCTCACAACCTTTGACCACATTGAATTTACAATTACCACCCAAATAAGAAGCTCATCAGATAAAATGTTTTCATTCAACATACCTAGGGAACAAGTTAGTGGGGTGGTGTGGTGCAAGGTGGCGTGACAGCTAGCGTGAGGTATGGATGGGTGAAGTTTTAAAGGGCATGTGGGGGAGTTGTTTGCAAGGGAAAAGATATCCTTTGAGTGAAAGGAATGGTGTATAAGAGTTTGTGTGAGATCAGTGATGCTGTATGGGAGCGAAACGTGGTGTCTGAGTGAAATGAAATGGGGATTGGGATTCTGAGGAGGACAGACAAAGCATGATGAGAACGATGTTGGGTGTGAAGTTGATGGATGGATGAAGACTGAGTACTTGATGCAGATGTTGGGTTTGGTTTGGAAGAGGGCGATGGACCGGTTGGTGAAGGCGAATAGCGTTGCGTTTTTGTATGGGCATGTGTTTAATTAATGATGCGAGCATTTCTTTAAGAAGGGCTTTTTTGGTCGAGGTGGGGAGGTTTTGAAGAAGAGGGGATTTCCAAAGACATGGAAGAAGCAAGTGGAGTAGGAGATTGGGGAGGGTTGGGTTGCATTGACATCAAGGTGAAATGGAAGGAAGGAGTAACTGGTGGTTTCTGCGAATGTGAGGTGAATCCGACACCCCCGTTGACGGGACAACCTGATTAAAACATGGTTTACTACTACTAACAATTTTACTAGTGCTAACTCACTTTGGCATCCATTATATAATGAGATTAATTTGCTATAATACCTCAATTTCCCTACCTCCGCAGTGGCGTCAGTGCAATTTTTGAGGGTCACAGACAGTAAAAACCACTCGGACTGGCTTAAAGTACAGCATTTTTATACATGCATAGGCACAAAGACAGCATATCTCGATGCGTGCATAAGCCGCTTCACGGTTATGACATCACTGCAGGAGGTATAGAAATGGACTTTAAGTATTAGTAAAAAAACCACAGTTATTTAATCCATTTTTGGTCCCCACAATGGGGGGTGGCTGGATTCACCTTGCTTTTTCACAGCAATACTGCTGTTGTGTGAGGATTTTTAGGATCAAAGATAATTGACCGCATGCCCTCCGAATGTCAGCTATGGATGCTGCCATTAGCTCTCCAGAGCCGATGCCATAGTAGGTAGATCTTCTTTTTAAGTTCTACCAGGGTAACCACTACCCTCCTCATCAACTTTTCCTTAAATTTCCAATGGGGTGATGGTTACCGCTGACACCCCGGCGCTGGGGCAGGTAGTACTGGTTACCTGAACTGATTCTTAGCACCTGAAAACTGCATACAGTATTTATTTTCTGATGTAACCATCCTAACATTGTTTTTTTTTTACTCTGGATGCAGGTGATCTTTTTTCTAATCGTCCCTCACCTCCATTCCTCAACTCCGGTGGTTACAAACATCACCTTCGTTGGCTGCCTTGGGGATGATCGCCATCTTGACAACACTTATTTTGACCTGGCTTCCATCATTTTGGTTGTCTGTTGGTTCTTGAAAGACATGTTACTCTACTTGCCATCACATTTGTTGCTCTGGCACAAGTCTACCAGATTTCTTCGCGAGTAAAACGCATCTGCTAATGAGAAGTATCAGATGCGTACTGTCGGCAAGTCACCGGTAGCAACCCGTCCATGTATTGTCTTGGGCTTGTCTTACCATGGTTGATAGCTTCATATACTGGAGAGTAAAGTAAGGAGGCTACTTTCTCTACGATGTTATGGTATTCTACCCTTCACATTCTACTCTGTATCATCTTTTAATTGTGTTAAAGGAATAAAGGCACATGATAACAGAGTGGGTGCAAGTTATGTCGACATTTTGCTTGTTACTTGTAAATGCAAAGCTATAATACCACATTTCTTAGCTCTATAAGGTCAAAACTTCCAAAACTGTAAAAGCATGAGAACGGGTATGCTAAAATATTTGCAGTTTTCCAAATGTGACCCATTAACCTTCCTAAGGGGTTATCAAAAATATCTTTGGGGCTTAATGCTTTTATTACCGACTCCCATAGCCCATCATGCTATCATTTCTGTCTGCTTATGTTAAAAAAAAAAAGATTTGCAAATTTCAAGGTAAGGCTAAACATTTTCAGATCCAAGAAATCAGACCTTTTTTTGGTTGAGTCAGAAGGATGAGGTTCTAGATCAAAAAAGGCCCCTTGTAAATTGAAGTAAAACTGTAAAAAGTGCGGGGTGGGGGGGGCAAATGTTTCCACCATTAACTACACATAAATCAACTACCAATGTCTTGTTTTTTCTTTCTTCACAGGGGATGAATTCTCAGTTCCCGTGGTTCCTTAGCCTTCAGGTAGCCACATACACCCAAGTGCACTCGTCTGTATAGCCATAGGATGGCTAGGCGATACATGTCAGTCTTTGGCAAGGCAGAGCTGGGCGGCGAAAAAAATACCGAAGTATGTGTCGGCAGCCGTCATGGCCTCGCTCTGGTTAATATATGTCCTCGTGTCATCCTCAAGTTTATGGTCAATATCGATTTTTGTTTCTTTCACCTCTTTTTATGCACAGTTCATGGGACTTCTGCAGTGGCATGTTAATGTTTTGTGTTATGGACTTTAAATTATGGAATCAGCATTGATTATGGTGGTTTATGCTGGGGTTGAAAGGTAATATCCGCGGATTAAAATGCCAAAATTCAACTGTGCCAAAATGTAGCAATTCATTGTTATGGATTTATATGTGTGTAGGTGTGTTTTTTTTAATAAAGATAAAAAAAATGATATGTAAGGCAATGAAAAATGTTTCTAAGGTGCAGATGGATCTTTCATGTAAGGTTGTTCAGGAAGGGTTCTCTTCTGTAAAATTAACATAAAATAACCCAAAAATCTGTAAAAAAAAATTGTAAACTCGTTTACTCGCATTGCACACTATTGTATTCTAAATCTTTTTTTTTAATGAAAAACAGCTGATTTTGCATGCATACATCAAATAAACAAAAAAATATTGACAAAATTCTAGATCGGGATTGGTTGGCTCATAGGGTGTATTGAGTCAATCCCACAATGCACTGGTTTGTGGAAATTTCACTTCAATGAGGTCATGTGATCCCACAAACCCTATCGAACACATAAAAAACCATGACTTTTAATAAGCTCTTTAGCCCACAGGTGCTAGTAGTATTTGGGAACTTTTTTGATTGGATCATGAAAATGCCTTGTGGTTCTTAACTTCTCTAACACATTTATCTGACAGTTACTAACATGTGTTTAGTGTAAAATATGGCGCATTGCAATGCATCAGGGGATTGATTCAAAACAAGCTCTGGGTTGGGCCCATAGAGGCCAGGTTTTTGTGTCACTTAATTGAGAGTTTCAGGACTCTAACTAACCAAAGACTTGCCAATTTCAACACTTAATGCAAGATGAATTAATGCAGTTACTTTATCTTTGGACATCTTGCACTAACCTGGCGATGTTACCGTGTATATGAAAGTATCAAATAGGCAGGAAATACTTGGTTTTGTGAATCGCAATATTGCAAACTTTGAAATCAAAGTGTGTTGAGTTGAGATGTTGTCTTGGTAAGGATATGTACAACTTCAGTAGCTGATAAAGTGTATATTTGGCAATCGATTTCTATAAAACCTATTATAAGTGGAGAAAGAAAGTTGCAGTTAAATAGCTCCTTTATGCGAGTATGGGTAAAACAAGGATAACAGTATAGTTACCTCATGGCATTATTCTTTAGCATGTATTACTTGCAGATTAGTATATTGGGGACTTATCCTGATATAGCCCGTAATATAGGATAAAGCATAAGGCAGCTATTGGTGGATGCTCATATAATGTTGCTGCCAAATAGCTGCCTTATGCTTTGTTTCGTATTGTGGGGCTATAACAGTATATTGTCACTACAACATTCATCTCAACCCTTATAACCTGAGACTTAGCGAGGGGATGCTCATGTGGAGTTGAAGTTAAGCATTTGAATGTGTTTTAACATTTGCTGTAGTTGTACATAAATTGTCTTGCTGAGGGTTATTGTGGGACATTTTACTTAATGGTAACTGCACATTGGCATGTGGGAGGATGAGCTGTCAACAGCAGATTGTCGACTGGGTTCGATTCCCGCTTCACATCAATTTGGTTTTCCGATCCCGGCTTGCTCTTGTAAGTTTACTCGGAGCACTCTGGTTTCTCCTGCATCTAAAATTGAACCTTTTTCCATTAATCTGGTTTGGTATTCCTGATTTATCTCTGATGTGTTTCTACAAGCAGAGCTTCAGAGTGCCATTATTATGGGTGAATGTTGCTGATCAAAAAATGAAAATGAAAAAAATGAAACCCAATATCAAATGGCAGGGGAGGGTTTGGCAAAGGGTTGGTGTGGGTTTTAGTGGATTCTCTGCACACCCTTTGGCCGAGTCCAGGCTGATAAGGGCCCAGGAAATTTAGCATCACAATCAATCATAGTTTGATACATTTATGTTTTTTTTTACCTTCTTCCTCCAAGAAAGTATGTGCTGCCAGGGTTGATCCCTGAATTTACTAATGCTTCACTTTGTTTTTGAAAATTCTTAAAGCCACTATCAGTGATTCACTCAAAAAAGTAAAATATTTGAAATTTGCAGGAATAGCTTAAAGGAATTTATTGGCATAAATCTATCGGCACATATATAATGAAATATCCCTAAATAAGACGTACCAGATGGTTTTCATGGTCATTGGAGTATTCCTTGTGAAAAAAATCCAGATTATTCCGACAAATGTCACGACTGTACAACAATCATGGAAGCTGCCATCTTTATTCCCTGTGCTATATTTACAACGCCGCACGCAATACCGAAACAGAAGCCAGCGAAATATATCCGATTCTGTCCATAATTGGTTGCTTTCAGACTTAGCACTTGTAGGGCATGTTAGGATAGCTATACTTGTTAAAAACATGCAAAAATCTGATTTTTGATGATTTTTTCGATTTAGCAAATCACTAATAGTGCCTTTAACCATATACTCACAGCCTTTAAAATCAGAAGGGGCATGATACATTTAACTGCATTCAGATACTACAATTTAGTGTTCTGATTTTGTTCTTTTCAAAGAACAGTGGAATTAGCAGGTATTGTACATACCATCGAGTTAAATATTTTACATATCAGATTCCAAAATCCCCTTTTCTCCAAATTCACGAGTTTAAGACAATGTCTTCTGGCATATTTGTCCAAAATTGAAATCAAACTATGATAATTTATGCTCCCCACAGATATTTTGAAACAAGTATTATCTGCATTCCAATTTTAATGGGTGTGGGTATATATTGGAGTTAATAAAGGGAATTCAGGTGTTATATGTATAAGCAAAATATTTTAAGATATTGAAATAATATAAAATCCAAAGCCAGTTAAAGAAATGCTTAAATTGTAATATTCACCGATATTGCTTGTTAGGACTTTCATTATTTTTTTATAGTAAACCCTTTTTTCAAGAGCACTTGGTAATATTTGTTTTAGGGGATAAAAGGGCATTTTGATTTTTAATAGCAAATAATTTTAACCAGAAAGTGTAACTTTTCTGTAGTATTTTAATCATCATTATTTTGTATCATATTGAAGAAGAGTTCAACCAATGACAGCACAGAATAGGCTATTCCATTTAAATCTGGACCACCCTTGTAAAGGATTTAGGTGAAGTCTTCGATAGAGGGAGTGTAAATTTTAAATGGAATAGCCCAAAAATGATAGTCCACTTTGGCAGCCTGATGTGGGTTACATTATCTCGCAAAGATGTGCTGGACAAATTACATATTATTTGTAATTGTAATTAGAACACAAAGGTACAAGTTGCATGCAGGTTCTTAGCTTGACTAATCCAGTTGGACTATGCACAAAATGAACTTTTTGTGTCGTCTGCAAGAGGGATTGCTTCCGTAGCCTGTGTTTGTGGTAAAAGGTTGACCCAAATGTTAACCCTAAATATAATTGCCCACTGTTTCCATATGTGTGTGCACATTTTCATGTCATGATACAATGGACCTTGGGTATGACCTACATGTTGGTGACCTCATGTGATCTTGGTGACCTCATGTAACCTTGGTGACATCACATATCCTTGGTGACCTCATGTGACCTTTTGGCCCCATTCACAAACCGCAACAGCAGATGACACATGAATTTGGTGAATGCTTTTTTTTTCATTTAATTTTGTCTTTGTGTGGATAAACCAAAAAATTATGCTCATCATAACAGAGTAGAATTTTGGCAGCTGTGGTTTAGCAGTGACACATGAAGTGTGTTCATGTTCTCACCATAGAGGACTGCCAAATTGTGTACCACGCATTTTTCAATGGGAATGAATTTGGCCATGAAGACAAGGTTAGAACGAGTTTGGGGTTTATTCCATATTCAAATGCGTGGTACACAATTTGGCACTCCACAACTCTCTTCTCCTTGTCCCTGACACTGGATGCTTACACAAGATGCATGGTGCTGCATTCCTCATGTGAACTTTTCCTTTCGTCAAATGTGCCTTTTCTACTTGTACGCAGTATATGAATGTAAATAGGGCCACTTTTTTAATCTTCGATACATCAGTAGATCATGGTAAGAGGTGCTCATATTATTTAACCAAATGTGATTGTGATCATATAGTGGCCTTCATATCTTTTTAACCACTTGATTTTGACATTTGTCTCTTTGTTAAGTTTGCACAATCTTAATTCCACATTTCCACTCTCGTCTTGTTTTTTCTTATTGTCCTCGGTATTTTTTGGTGTTGAAATGTATGTTATAGGATTAGAATTCAATGGGGTTCTCTTAGATGACATTGTTAGTTGAAAGGGGTGCTTTGTTAAACAGCATACAGCCACTTTCAAAGCAGCTCTATCAACAAGTGGCATTTAAAGGTGTTTGTTCCGATCGTCTTCGGATCATCAAATCCATTTCTTTCTCAAGATACAGATAAAAAACTACCGTTTTAATGGTTAACCATCAATGTTAGCACAGTGGTGAATAGGGCACTGCACTATGCATAATCAAGTCTAGCATAAAAACCGCAAGTTCGTTTCCCATGGTACTTGATAGTCGGTATGTACAAGTGTCAGGCTCCAATATCAAGTAGAGAATGCGATAGACAAAAATCGAAACAAGCACCTTTAGTAGTATGCTGCATTACAGCCTGCTGTTTTGAAGTGTTGCAGTTTTGAAGCCAACCCAGTGTTGTTGTTTTTGGCTCTTTCTTATGTTTTTGAGACCAAATAATTTGAGAACCAAATTTGTATTGTATCAGTTTCTATTGTCAAGCCTGAAAAGGTTGCCCTACCATAAGACTATTGATCATGCAACACGATTTAGCCTGCAAAGCACCCGGTTTACCTTAAGATTACTAGCAAAATGAATCCAAATTGCCCAATTTTGGGTGCTTTTTCAATGAATACTGAAAAGGGAAAAACACCAAATGACCCATCAGTTTTTCTTTTCTTCTAGAAGTCAACATGATTTTTAGAACTCGCCCAAAAGCATCCACTTTTCCTGAAGAATATTGGCAAATGAGCCCAAATGATCCAGTCCATTGACATGCACATAGATGCACACCTGAAGCCAATGGATAGTCTATATATTGTGTGTTGATGACTGCATGTAGGCTTGATTTGGTAAAATCAATCATGTCCATCCCACTCAACATATACATATAAGTAGGTACAAAATCTAGTGAAAATGTCTTTCACATTTTTAATAAGAGCTCAGTCACTTTCATTTCTGAAGTTTATACTTGGACTTGTATTGCAAAAGTATAATTTTGTGACTACTTGTAATTTTGAGTTAAATTGTCCGATACTTTTAAACCATAATTCAATTTACCTTACATTTGATCTACGTGCATCTGGTCATATGTGGTGTAGATATCTGCTTGAATCATTGGTGCGTAGAATGCTGTCTCTTTGCAGTCTTTATTGCAGTGAGATCTGCTTTCCCTGTAATCACATATCTGTGATAGGAGTCTAGTTAGCAGCATAATTTTGTACCTCAATAATATAAAAAGTAAAAGCTTTATCTGTAGAGCACCGTTAAATCTGCTGTGAAATATCTTGAAATAAGTGTTTGTAATAAAGACTTTTTAGTTGATGTTTGGTAATATGATACTACTGTATAATAAGACATAATTAATATTGGTCGACCAAAATGGGGCACATGTTTGCTCATAACTTTCAAACCAAACATCATTTAACTTATAATTTCACAAGGTAAATGAGAAAAATGGTAGCTTTCTTCAAACTGAGACCAAAATTTTGACCACTTCTGGTAAAATCGGTGGTTTTCTGGAGACGAGACTATTAGCCTTCAAGCCATAGACCTTCTAAGTATACCATTTGTTGCAAGGAAAAAACCTGGTGGTAAGCTTCTATTGTATTGGTTTATTCTAACCTCTCAATCTTTAATACAAGAATCTTATCGCATTTAGCAACAGCTGTAAATACCAGAAATCATGGAAATATCTGCATGAGGAGATTTGATTATTTTTTAATATTTTATACAAATGGAAATGTGTACTAGATGTTTAAGTTGGTAGCACGGATGTTTTAAAGGTGTAAAAAACGTTTTTAAAATGTACTAAGTTTCACTGCATAAAACTAGTTTCTGCAATGGAGATTTCTGAACCATGTCTCTTTTGAAATGACTTAATTATATTTCCAGTAACTTTTACATATTTATATTTTTGAGCTTACTTTTTACATAAATGATATCGCTATTTAATATAATTACATAGAATTAGTCATGACAGTAAGTCGGTGATGAAATGGTTAACTAGTAATATATTGTACATTTTATTGTAAATTAAATTTGATAAATTGTTTTACACTAAGCAGAATATTGATCAATTTGTGATCGATTACCATTATTAGACTTAAATTGTAATGTGAGTGCAAGAAGGTCGTAAGTGCAATAGCTGCAATTTGTCAGAAATTTTCATCTAGCCCTAACAAGGCTCTAACCACAAAATACCACACAATGTAATATTGTGGTATATGATAGTTACAGAACCTACAATATTTTGTGGTAGTTTGTGGTATGTGATCTTAACATTGACATATAAAGTGTGGTACATCCATGTTCATCCCGCACCCACACTGCGCCATGTAAGCCTCTAACTCCAAGGTTCCCCTCGGCCCGCAATTTCTCTTGGTGGCCCTGTACATTGTGGCCTATGGCGCATTTTGTTGTTTATTACTGTGGTATTTTGTTGTATATGATGAGTTACTCTAAATTAGTATAGTTAAGATTTATCTAACTACTAAGCATATACCACAATCAAATTTTGTGGTAGTTTGTGGTCTATGGAAGTGCAAGTATGATGAAAGTTGTGTTATATTGTGATCTGTGGTAAGTCCTCACAATATACAGCCTGCAGTGTTAGGGCTAACATACTTTTATGCCAAGTCTTTGGTCAGTGGCTCTGGAAATAGTTCTTACAGTCACCTGAAGAACCATTTCAAGAACCACTGACTCAAGGAAAGACAAATTGAGTTATATCACTTGGCAGCTATTGCACTTACGACCTTCTTGCATTGCGACAAAATCAGTTAACAAATTTGCAATCTCTGATACAAGGATCTTACACAGTTAGCAAAAGCTGTGTAAATACCAGAAATCATGGAAATATCTGCATGAGATTGTTATTTTTAATATTTAACAAATTTGAAATTTTTAATTCTTTTTGTATTTGGTTTTTGTTTGTTTTAGGTTGTTTTTTTGTTTTTAAATAAAGGTGTAAAAACGTTTTAAAATGTACTAAGTTTCATTGCCAACAATAAAACTAGTTTCTTCTGCAATGGAAGATTTCTTGATCATGTATCTTTTGAATGGACTTAATTTCTATTTCAGTAACTCTTTAAATATTTATTGTATTTTTGAGCTTATTTACATAAATGATATTGTAGTTAATATAATTTACATAGAATTAGTCATGACAGTAAGTCCGGTGATGAAAGGTTACCTTCGTAATATATTGTACATGGTATGGTTAAATTAAATTGATATTAAATTTACAAGTAGTAGGCAATGATGGATCAATTGTGATCGATTACATTAGACTTCAAATGTTGTGCGAGTGCAAGGTCATTAGTATAGCTCAATTTGTCAGAAATTTTCATCTAAAATTACTATAATGCCAAGGTCTTTGGTCCAGTGCTCTTGAAGGTTTTCAGGTGACCAATTTTGAAGAACCATTTCAAGAGCCAATGACCTCAAGCAAAGATAATCGAGATAATCACTTGGCAGAGCTATTGCACTCATGACATTCTTGCATTACGGACAAAATCAGTTTCCAATTGTTATAATGCTCTGCAATCTGGGGGACCACTCGCATCACTTTTGTCTTCAAATTGTAGCTCGATAAACATGCCTTTGGCAACTTCGCAAATTGTATGATCATATATTGTGCTCAGTGTGAGAAGCTCTGTTTGAAAACGCCTTATCATGTACTGTAATATTTTACCCTACTTCTCAAAATGTCTTAAAGGTTTAGTAATTTATGTTAGTGATTGTATAATCATGATGTATTCATTTGTTAGAATTTAGGTTTAAGGAGGAGTACAACAGAAATTAAAACACATTGGATTTGAAAAGAAGTCACAACTTTAAAAAAGAAGTTGCCATATTTTTTTCTATATATCACAAACTTGGTAGTATGTACACCATCTATGCGGATCACTCCATGAATTCAATGCTTCAGGGTGCTTTGCTCCCCGGGACTGCCATAGCAGTGGGGAAAAATCAAAAAGGCCAAAAACAATAGGTATTCTTATCATTTTTGTTGTCGGCCTGCAAGAATGCGAAGGCACATAGGGATTACCTTGGTTCGTATGTGGGTATGTGTCTGTGGTCAAAATTGTTAACCCTATATATTGCATGCCGTAAGAGTTCCGTAGGGATACGATGAGGTAACTTGGTAGAAGGAGGGGGCGGGTAGGGTGACATGTTGGTGACCTCATGGACATTTGGAGGTCAAAATGTTAACCCTTTCCGCAAGGCTTGTGTGCAAGTTATTGGGAGTCCCTAATGATGTAACTGGTGGAAGGAAGCGGGTTAAAGAGGTCTCAAAACTGATTGATGTGTGCATTATTCGGGGCAAAATTATATGCAAATGAGCTAATTAATGATTTGCAAAATCCAGCTAATCGATATTTTTGGAAACGTACAATAGGATATGCAAAATTCCTTTCATGAAAACCCATTATGGTGCGCTCTTCTGTTCCATTTGAAGTTTCCTGATACATGCGGCTTCTGTATGCGTATGCAAATGAGCTAATTAAATGATGCAGAAATGCTTTAGTCCTTTGCTCATAAAAAAAACTAATATACCATGCATCTTGTGTGGGGGGGTTAAGGGTTGGCGGTGTTGGGGGGGAGGGTGGTTAAGGGTGGGGGTGCATTGGGAGGTGCCAGGGGGTAGGGTGGGTCGGGTGTGTGCGCCGGGGGGGTACATCGGGGAAGGGTGGGGTTGCGGGGGGGTGCGGGCGGGGTTGACCTCATGTGACCTGTGTGACAACATTCTTGGACCGTTGGTGACATCAGGTGACCTTGGTAACCTTATGTGACCTTGGTGACCTCTGTGACTGGTGCCCTCATGACCTTTGGCCCCATCAAAAGGTGTGTCGGGGAGGGGGTCGGGGTGGTGGGGTGAGGCCGGGTGGGGTGCGTTGGGGGCGGGTGCTGGTGACCCCATGTGACATCCTTGTGACCATGTCCACCGTGGTGACCTAATGTCACCTTCGACCCCATTCACAGACCCCGACAGCAGACGACACTAGCCGGTCCAATGACCGCGACATATTTTTTATTGTATTCAAAACCAAACTTGGTTGTGGTGTGGTTATCACCGTTGCTACTACCTATGTAATGTTTTGTAGCTGGTATTCCAACCAACAAACTTGCTTGTGATGTAGGTTATCACTCGTTACTACTAACCAAAGTAATCCGTGTCCTACTACCACTTTTGGTTGTGCTCCAAACAAAACCAAACTTGGTTGTGATGTAGGTTATCACCCAAGTAATCAGTGTCCACAAACAACATTTTTGTGTAGCTGGCGTTCCAACTAAAATTGGTTGTGAGGTAGGTCAATCGCCTGTTACTGTTCCTACTTTATACTTCGTCTGGTCTGAACTGAGGAGTGATGTCATAGCGTTCGCGCAGGTATTGTGAATGCTATTGCCACGACGACTTTTGTGCGCTCACGATTACAGCTGCTGGTGGTTTACTGTGTTTGCCCATTAAGCCTGCGCGGAAGGAAAGCTTGACGTCAGTCCTTAGTTCAGCTGGACGACGTATACCCATGTAATCAGTGTCCTACTACAACATTTTTTTTTGAGCTGTATTCCAAACTAAACTTGGTTGTGATTGTAGGTTATCACCCAATAATATGCCAGTCATCAGTGTCCTCGAGGCGCTCTTTATCTCAATTCTTACCTTTGAAACGAATCAGGAGTGTCGTTTACACTACAGATTCAACCACCCTCATTATCAAAACAGTCGCAAACTAGTGAAGCCAAAAAAAAGTGTGAAATTGTTAAAAATATAGACATGAATGTAAGGCCTGTATCATAAATATTATTAAAACAGCATAAAACCCAATCCTAATTTACAATGAATTCTCAAATATACAAAAATAAAGTTCCACCCGCTTCAAAATATTAATCTTTAGTTTTTCTTCAAGATAAATCTTAAATGACAACTTAGTTTCAAGACCAAGGACTTGACTGCAGTTGAATGGTGATAGCATTATACAAGTGACAAGAACTTACTCAAAATCATTAACTCAAAATTGTATTGTGAGATATTTTACTGCTTATTTCATCTCAGAATTAATAAGCAAATCCTCACAGCACATACCTGGTTATATAACATTCTTGGGGTTTAAAGAAATGAAGCAATGCTTCAAGGTGTTGGTGCGTTTACTCTCGTAATGCACATCCAGGAAAAATATCTTTACAGATAATATGAAGAGCATATTCCAAAGGGCCTAAATCCACTTTTGGTCAAAAATTGAGTCATTGTTAGAATAAGATTTTGACAAAATTTTCACGTTTTTCAAGCATTGCCATTTTTTCGGAAGTTTTGAATGGAAAGTGCGGTTTAAAAGAGTTTACTTACAGAAAATGACAAAAATTTCCAAACTTTTTTCCATTGATAAAATGTTGATTATTCTAGCACATTTTAACCCCCAAAAGCAATTTTGTGAAAGTGAAATGGGTTTGAAAATATTCAACATGAGTGAGTATAAGATTTAATGACAATCAACACAATTGTGTCATACCGTGTCATTAAGGTAACAAACATCTAACCTTGTAAATTCAAAACCTTTATAAAACATTACACATAGTAACTCTAATCACAGCATTAAAAAGATTCAGCATCCTTCAGGAAATTATCACCTGAAGAGGCCCTAATATCTTGAAAAATGTTTTCAAATCTGGGGACGCTAGAAGATTTCCTACGAATAAGCGCATAACAACGACCACTCAAGTCAATACATGTTTCACAGAAGGGGCACAATCACAAGGAATACACGAAGGGACTGGCTCCACCTTAAGCCTAATATAGGTCTCTACATTATGTGACCAATTTTACATCGCGATAATACAATCTCGTCCCTTCGGGGCTAATCAAACCTGAATTGAAAAAATGAGTGGTTTGCTCTAAACATAATCCAAAATTGGCAGCCATCTGAAAAACACTGTCATAACTGAAAAGTTTAAATGTAATGTCGATGCGGTTTCGATTTTTCATCTACAATCACAGATTCCCGTTTACAGCAAATTTGTTTCAAGATCTTGGTTTTTGATGGGAAAGTAGTTAGCATTAACAATTTGATCGGCAATGTTTTCAAAAGGACCTAAATCCACTTCACACAGGAAATAAAGAAAATACACATAAAAACCCCTGTAAAAATCAGAGAGCAAACTGATGTGCTTTTTCGACGTCTTATGTGGGATCTTTCTTTGGTAGACGTTTCATATAGAAGTCCCATGGATGCAATGAGGTATTGCCATTCATGTCCGTCAAGCGCTACTGGCCACAACGTCATAAGGCATGAAGGAATTCAATTGTAATACCTCATTTGATCCGTGGGACTTCTTCTAAATGAAATGTCTACCCTTTCTTTGACAACAAAAATTATAATGTAATGCAATATGGTTATTTTTTTAAAAAAGTATTTCTCAGAATTATGAAAAGTGGATTTAGGACCATTTTGGAAATAACTCTTCATATGTTGATTATTTTGTTTACTTGTTGTGTAGTGACAGCATAGCCTGCAACCGGACCGAGATTAGCAAGGCTTTCATGTGTGGTGCTTCTCTCTTAATGCTCATCCAGGAAAAAAATAATCTTACATTTTATATGGAATTATAGTTTTCACTGATGAAAATGTCCCAAGGTTGGTATTGTAGGAAAATTACATGTGGATAATTGTGTTGTACAAACAAAGTTTGTTTAATTTGTTTTTAATAATATTATTCTTGAGACCTCATTGAGAACGACGCCAGTTTACTGTACTCTACAAAAACTTTGCATTTTGTTACAAGTTAGTTGTTGTCGTAAAAAGTGGAACAGAACATTTGCATCTCACAAAAAAATTTGAAGTGGACAATGTGTAAAAGAACAAGGCATGAACAACAGTTTTTTTGGCAAAATATTTGTTCGTTATTGTTTAAAACACTGTTAGATTTTTTCCCGCCCCTCATTTCATTGTTGCCGAAACACGGTACACTTGGTCGATCTTGCTGCATATTAACTTCAACACTTACTGGGGGAGGTACAATGACTGATCTGCTAATTTCATTGCATAGCAAGGACTTCTGGTTTTAACAAGATTGTAGATAGTAGTAACACTTTTGCAGTTCATTGGGAATGGACGATACCAAAAGTTCTAAGAAAGAAACGTCACAATCAGAGGCAGAGAGAAAGAAATTCAGTCTTAAGCTTGGCATTAACTTAAGATATCATCACCATTAGTATGGATTAATACTACTACCATTTTGTACATGATCATGTCACCACACAATATAAAACCCTTAGAAGAAAATTAGTTAACACTGATGATGAGCTTGATTTGTTAGATACAAATGCTTATTGTCTTTCTCGATGATTTTAAGGTTTTTAAACCGACAATGAGCTAGTATCCCCAGCTTTGTTTGAAAGATTTTTTATGACAAAACCAAAAAAAAAAAAAGTGAGACACTGCATGATGGAAATTAATGATTATGCTTTTGTAGCTACCTCATGTGCATATGAAAATCAATTGCAACAAAGATTTTTTCTCTTTAAGAATGTAGTTGTACTTCATCTTTACAGTGAATAGGCACTAGAGGGGCAGGTCAATGGAGGATCAGGATTTGAAAAAATGTCAAAATTACCGGAGGGCTGAAACTGTCCAAAATAGCTCTCCAAAATGGCTGATTTTGCAAGAATTTGCCAGAATTACCGGGAGGCGCGCACCCCTCCCTGGATCCACGCCTGTTGTTAGTCATGCCTTTTATGATCTTGGGTATGGTGTTGCAATATTAGACCCCCTTTTCTTATGGTAACAACAGGTCATGCTTTACATCATAATAATAGCACTGGAGATTAGAAATGCTTCTTGTTAAAACTAAAACCTGTTTTTTATTAATTACTGGATTTGGAATGAGCTTTTTACCCCGACGGGATGATTGAAAATTGTCGGCCATTATTATTATGCTGCATCAGGAAAATACTCCTTAATCTTTCGGCGTACTAGTCAACTATCGTTGCTGTAATAAATGTTTTAAACTAACTACGCAAGTAAGTTATTTGGTATTTGGCGTTGTGCGACCGTACACGGGTATATCGTGTGTCTATTTTAATCATGTTTGTTGTATGCGTGCTACAGCAGGCGAACCTACACGCACACATTGCAGCACATTGTTCAATCAGTTCAAACAATGTTTACTCAGAGGATAGTGCACTACGGTGATAGTGATATTGCCCCTAACAGCTCCCCATTTCATCCGGGTGAGAGAAGAGATAAATCAATGACCTTCCAATAGTCATAGGCCACTTGGAGACCACCACTGATTTTTACAGGAGTGAAAGCTCTTGCATGCCCAAATTAAATCAGTAGTCAAAAATTGTTTTTAAAATATTGAGACAATTGGAAATGGTTCAACAGCTGTGAATGGAATGTATCTATTCCACAAAATCAACCCCCTCTTAACCTAAAACACATTCACACTAATTTCTAAAGTCTTCCCTAAAATTAGTTCGTACAAAGAAATGCAATAATGGTTTGACCTCAAAATAATAAAGAAACATATCAACAATACAAGTAGGCGAGGAACATGTATTTACAGGAAGGCAAGGTTTGTACAGGGAGAAAATATAAATGGTATTTTGGCCATGTTCTCCGGATTAAAAAAACGGTAGAGTTTGCCCTATCTGTGGTTTTAAAGTTTACTGGTAAGGACAATAAGGGTCAGGGTGATCCTGGGGTAAACTATTTAGAATGCTCTGTACTTTTGAAACTGGTCTCAAATATAGTCCCAAAGGACCAGGGCGGGAATATAAAACGTGCCTATTTCACCATTTGGTCCAGTAATAGAGGTCCAAAAGTAACAATGGTCTTAACCATAATCCTGTGTGGAATTAATGCTTCCATTCTAATTTTCTCCTTAAAAATGTCCAAGGAAGAACAGATAAATTAGAGGGCAAAATGTAACAATGTCTACATATCCGGTGTGGGAATAATGCTTACCATCTATTTATTATAATAAAAGGGCAAATGAACCAGAACAAATCTTTATGTTCTGGTATAGGATTATTGACCAGACAAACAAATTTGAGACAAGTTTCATCAAAATTGGAGCACTATGAAAAAATAACCCAGGATGACCGTGAACCATTTGGAAGCCTTAATCCTGAAAAGTAATGACCGTAGATATGGCCAAAACTATACCTTTTAATGTGATTTAACATCATACCATAATTATTGGATAGTTAGTGGAAGGTTTCAAAAGGAACTTAGATCTGGTTTAACTTTGACCCCTGTACAAAATTTACCCTCTATTTTTGGACATGTGAGGATTGTGATTTTTCTTAGACTTTTACCACTTGGGACAATTTAGAAGTATGATAAACACCAAAATTGTTTTATTGCATTTTTCTTTAGGTCAAAAAACAACTTTCTTGTACTATATATGTACCTTAGTGTAATACAACAAAAAATTGGCAAATAAACATTTTACATTAGCTAAGCAAAATTATGTACCAGCACTTTTACACACATTACCTCTACTTGCACATTAAAGGAAAATATGTTCCATTGATTCTGATGTAGTGTGAAATTTGATATGGATGGAAAGCATAAGGAAGTTAGATTACAATTAAACCAAAATAAGTGAAAATTGTACATTTGTTGAGTTTGTTGCCCTTTTAATTTTCCCGCCAATAGCTACTCGAAAACGATTCGACAAATCCACATCGCAGGGCAAATGGTGACGTCAAAGTGATGGACATCAAAATTTACGTCGTTGTGACCAT
>JAMKCH010034853.1:0-73125 GCA_023653785.1 Ophioderma brevispina
ATTTCTATTTTTTTTAAAATTCTCAGGAGCAAAGGTATACCAGGTTATCACAATGGATGGAAATGTATCTAGTTAAAAAGGGTTGTAAAAAATTGTAGGATTTATAAAATGCACGCAAGGAAATGATCCTAGGAAAGGGTGGTCAAATTTGAGTAAATCAAATCATTTCAAACAGATTCCACCAACTGTAAATTTCTGCTATTTTCTATCTAGCGGCTGCAGCCGTGATGCTGTTCACCATATAGCGCCCATGTCACTGTCAGTCATTGAGTTGGGGATGTCAGATGGATCCTGCTGCACGTGTCGAGCAATCATATCAATGTAGTTAAAGAGGTGACTACACTTGTTTCGGCATTGAAATCTCCAACATGTGACGTCTGAGACTACTTGATCAATCGCACGATGGCAGTGGCCGACAAATCGATCTCGGTGTTGGGCAACAGAAGATGAAATTGGAGGGATTTCTCTCTTTCTCTCTCTCTCTAGTGTGCGTGTGTGTGTACGTGTGTGTGTGTGTGTGGGGGGGGGGGTGAGGGTGTGTGTTTGTGTGTTTTGTGTGTGTGCGTGTGCGTGCGCGTGCGTGAGATTTCGTCATGTGCTCATGCCAGGATATGTTTTGTATTCGCATAAAGTGTAGGTGCCACCCAGTCCTATCCGTAGGTCTTTCTTCATGGTCCAGATCGCAGATCAATACAACATGATACTCTCTACACAGGCTCTACAGAACTTCAGCTTGGTTGAATTGGAGATACCAGATTGCCAAAAGTGGTGTAGTTTATTGCATGCATTCCAAGCTTGTTCTTTGCGTTACAGGAAGTCTTTCTTGCTGTCGGCAACATAAGACCCTAGGTACTTGAAGTCCCTGACCAATTTGATTTGTGTACAGTAAGTGTACCGTAGTGCAGATAGGTTTTGATGAAATCTTCCACATTGACGGTCATATCGTCGTGGGTTCTGCATACTGTCGAATCAGCATAAATGCTAGTTCTGAGAAAACGGCGTTTGAAAGTTTGAGTTACTTATGAATGCGTGTAATTAAATGAAATAAAAGGAAATGGCTATTTTAAGTGATGTATGTAAAGACTTGAATGGTTACTAACTGAAACGGACAGTATTAAAATACCAAGAAACAAATGTTTTCTTATTTAAAAATGGCCACTGATTGGGATTTGACAGTTTGTCAAAACCCAAATGTTTGATTCGCTGTGTTCTAAGGAGTCTAATACGTATTTGACTGCATGAAACCCGTTGATTTCTAACTTTGGTATGGTGAGATTACTATAGCTACGGGTTTTTACTATTTTAAAATGATGATGCCGATGATGCCACGATGATAAGAATAACGATAGCGGTGATGATGGTGGCAATAACGATGAAATAAAGAAACATCGAGCTTGACGACGACAATGATGCTACTGAACGATGATGATGATGATGATGATGATGATGATGGTGATGATGATGATGATGGTGATGATGATGATGATGACGATGACGATGACGACGACGACGACGATGTCTAATGATGATGAAGACGACGACGACGATGACGATGTCTATTGCATTGTGTTTATGTTACAAACCATGCAAATTTGTATACAAAAGACTTCCCTAAGCGGTTAAAACGAGAAACATTCACTGTTGCATTATCGTTCGTTGTAAAATATAGCGCAGACTGACCACGATGATCAACGAATTCAGAAAATTACCACCTCTTACAAATTTGGCTCCTTAAAATTAATATCTTTAATTAGTCGCCAATATGTTTTAACTCATTTTTGCAGAAAAAAACCCCATAAATTTCAGGAGTAAATACGTTAGAAGGAACACAATCATTGTAGTGCATATTATATAAAAATTAATAAATAGTATGCATGTTGCAACACACAATAAATATGGGCTAGAATTGTTCAAAAATTGAGCTCAGAAAATATTTAAAATGTAACTGGAATGTTTCATAACTCAAAAGTTTTTGGAGGATAAAAGTGGTCTATACAACTTTATAACAAACATATTTTTCTCGTTTTCTTAAATTTCTTATTACATAGTTCCTCTCTTTTAAAGTGATGTACACGCTTAAAATATATACCAAACTTGGAACGAATTAACAGTTAAATGGGTAATATACTCATAAAATCTAACATAATTTAAACAATTTAGAGGGTACTAACGCTTATACAAACAACTTAATTCCCAAAGAAAATATAAATTTGTTCCTAAAAGGCGATTTTTTTTAAATGATTATATATTAGTAATTATTTAGTTTGCAGAATATCCAAGTTAATATCGAAGAAAATCAAACTTTCACAATATGTTTATAAGTCTATTTTTGTAACACGGTTTACTAAGGGGTGGGGTGGTAAACACCCCGATAATTCATTTTTATAAAGCAATAGATGATTTCGATGTTGGTACCAATTGATAGCATTGGTCCACCGTTTTCTATTGCTTCCAACATAACCTAGTATGGCGTCACAATGACGTCAACGTTCACAAGTTGGCCAAATTGGTCATTTCCACAGACACACATCAGAGTATATATAAAATGAAAATTTTGCATAAAAAAGGTAGGAATATTTGATTTTCATGCGGGTTTTAGCCCCAAATGATATGGAAAATGACTAGTTTTTAATCATCATATAATTTTAGAGCCATTCAGTGCACAATATTTAAACACATGAACTAATAACTAAAGGGTAATGCAGTATCATAGGCGAATAATGTGCCCGAGGTCGGAAAAAAAACTAAATAATGGCGCCCTCATGTTTATTGTTTCGCCGGGGAAAACTTATGAACCCTAATAGATGATATTACAAAACCTCTATTTCTATTCTATTAACTAAAAACCTTGATTTTATTTTGTTTGTTTGTATAGGTTTTAAGTTAATATGCCTTATTATGTGTATTTTGTGTGCTGATTAATGAAAATAGATGATAAGAAAATGCAGCGGCTCTTTATTGCAGAATAATGGGCAGTAAACTGACCAATCAGAATGCTGCATTTAATAATGGGTAGTTGAGGTAATAGAACCACTCCCCACCAATCGACTTCGACGCTAACCCCGGTGACGGTGCTACCTTCACATTTGTTTCGCCAAAATTAGCAGAAGGATGTTAAATAATTGTATGGAAGACTTAACGAAAGTTTTTAACGTTTTTGCGCACGGAGGGAAAGTTTACCTGGGGTGGTAACTCCTCCCCTTTGGTAATACGAGGGTTAATGTCACTATACCCCCCTAAAAGTGATACATTTGGTGTATTGTACAAATGTTAAAACTACAAAACTTGGATAATTCTTTTTCACGACACAGACCGTAGGTTTCAATAAGTACAAGTAATATAATTAATACACAAAAAATAAAATGTGAAATAACATGGCCAATCCCCCATGAAGCATAGAAAGGTACATTTCACCGATTGCCGTAAAAATCTTGATAGTCCCTATTATCGATCTTTGATCACTGACGTATCAATTCTTTGTCCCAGCGAATACGTATTCGTTCACAATTCATCTGTGTGCTTTGAGATTTGGACAAGGCAAGCTATCGAATACGTATCGATTGTTTGTGAAACCGTTTTATACAAATTCTTGTTATTCGACTGCGGCTATTTTGGTTCGGAGATGTAATTTCACTTTTATTTTGGTTCATTAATGAGTACATAAAATGCAACCAAAATCAACTATTAACTCATTTACCAAAAACTCAGATTCGACACCTAACGTCCGTGACCACGACGATATATTCCGTCTTCTTGGATTTAGATGTTGTCCACTTTGTCTGCAGAAGGAATTCTGTTGAGCACCATTGAGTTGTAGATCTTATAGGCCAGTGAAGACAGTGTGATCCTCTGTAGTTTTGGGGTTGTTGGAGATCGCCTTCTTTGGTAGTGGAGTAATGAACGATGTTCAAAGGCGCTGTTTTGTTTCCCATGGTAGTGTGTTGTTACAAAAGTTCTAACATAAATGGAAAGTGGATTCTTCCAGAATACTGCAGAACGTTGTCCTGGTCCGACATCCTTTTAGTGTTCAGATTTTTTGGTTTTTCTTTTTGTTTTTTTTTTTTTCATGCGATCTCAAGCTCCTCATAGTGGACGTGAAAGGTCTAGTCGGGAAAGGTGTCTGCTATCCTGTGATTGAAGAAGGTTCATCAAGGTTAGCGTTATTCTGAACTGGATTGCCAAGTAGAGAACTAACCTGTTGAAATCATGTCAGGCTCTCGTCAGTTCTCTCAGGACCTCGAATGCAGCAACATCTTGTTGTCAAAATGTAGGATGCCCACAGCTCAGCCTTTGACTTAGCATGCTCCCAAGCACCGGGGGGCGGGGTAATCATTATCACGTGCAGCCTTAACGGCATCAGGTTCTGCGCGGAGCTTCTGGTGGATTTAGTACGGTGCTGCTCGGCTTCAACTTTTTTGATTTTGTCATTTTTTGGCAAAGGTAGTAGACTTCTTCTTTCTTCTAGGGAGCACCTCCAAGTTAATTTCTCTGGTTCATCGTATACTGTGCTGGAGTAGTTCTTGTCTTCAAGCTGATCAACAAGAGTGTTGGACCTGATATGCACTGGTACAATAAACTGCTCGCAAAGCTGTTGTATCTCCCACTACCTTCCTCCAATCAATTGTTTTCATGGGATCTCATTGACAACGTAATTTTTTTTTTCCTGAAAGGTTCTTTCATGTCATTACATTTCTGGTGGACTACGTTGTTGCAAGTCAACAATATTCAGGCCCAAGCCCAACATTGAAATCTCCAGGGATGGTACAGAATATATGGGCTGGAACTGTACTGGTTGCAGTGGATAGTTCATGTTAAAAGTGAGAGACAGTTCATCTAGAGGCTGGTCGTTGTGCGGCTGTAGCAGGAAATTACTATTGTTTCGGGATTACCCATAAGTGTAAGCTTCAGGATACGCTCATTACAGTTGACAAGGTTGGCACATGACTTGAGAGCCGTTGGTGATAAAAGAAAACCCACACCTCCTGTAGCTGCATGTTTCTTGTTCTTACAGGCGGAGGCTGTAATAAGTGCATATCCATGGATATTCTCCTGTAGTAGAGATTCGCTGTGCACAATGTGGTGTTTTTGTATGCAGATGACATTAATTAGTATCATACAGTTGTGTTTCATGCATTACAACAAGTTGACGGACATCCTCCATAGAAACGGGAATGTTGAAAATGCATGCTCTACAGCACACAAAATTGGTATAGGGAAAATGCACGTAACTCGACTTTGTGAAGTCATTACTCCCAACAGAAGCCTGTTTTGGATATAGTATCTTTATAGAATGTAAATTACATTTGTTATCTTTCTATTGATACAAAATATTATACTTTTGTGAAAAATCCATACAGGTACCTGCAGCTTCCAAAATTTTTACTTTTGAACGCAATTTCCTACAGGGCCTGCAGGTGGGGCCTATTTACTAGGCACTGGTATCTTCATTCACTAAAGTATCTGCTCAGGTAGTTGCATTCGACCCTTCTGAACATTCGAGCCCAATTCAAAACAATCTGAACACTTTCACCATAGGTACCTATGCAATATTCATAAATATGTTGATAACCCAGCCGGTCCAGCGTAATCACCTCGTGCTTATGCATACACATTGCAGGGTTGCCAAAAATTATCAGCCCAATTCGAGGGCAGACGCGCGAAAAATAAGTTGCCCAAAAAATAAAAAAAAAACTCTCAAAATTCAAGTTAGGGAGCATTTAAACCATACTTTTGCGTTAATTTTGGACTCGATCAATTTCACTTGAATAAAATTCAAGATCAAATTAATTTCTCAAAATTGAGCACAGTGGGTGTTCGACCTTTCGCCGAGGAGAGATTAGGAAGCATTCTTAACCACTTAGACAAGCGAGGGATTTGTTGGCGATGTTGGAATTTTAAATCAATATAAACCTTCACGGAATAAAGGCAGACTCATGCGTATGGCAATGCATACACGTAACAATAGAAACATCATGCAAGATGATACTGTGATACACGAAAGTTAACAAAGGAAAGACATTTCCCTTCCTGTACACGGCTGCACACTGACACTACGGGCGGTGTTCGTAATTGATTTCTATGCTTGTTTGTAGCAAGAACATCATTGTGTGTGTAAGAACAACTTAAAACCTTTTCAAATCGTATTTATCTCTACTATTGAAAGTGAAAAGTCGCCAAAAAATTCGCGAATTCGCTTTGGGTCTTTGCAGTTCGCGGGCCGAGTAGCCAAAGTGGCCCAGTTGTGCTACCAAATCGTGGTTTTGGCAACAGTGGTGATCATTGCACCGGCTTTGACGTGCGTATGTTTATGCACTACTTCCTTATCACTGGGCAACGGCGCCGGTAATTGGCTGAGAGAAATATGTAAATAGACTAGTGTGTGACATCATCCTAATTATAGTTTGTCACTGCTCCCGTGTAAGCTTGTTGTAATGGTACGAGTTCTTCTCAATTCAATTCAAATAAGTTTTATTAGCAATTTTATTCAGTCAGTACATTAAATAATGATAACGTATTTACAGATATTTTAAGAAATAAATAGATGAATGAAAAAACATGTACAGAATATTGTAAATGCATGAACTCAAACGCAAGAGAGGACATAATAAGTCTGGAGGACTGAGAGATTTCCAGATAAGGGTGCCCTCAATTTTCAAACAAATCGTATTTTTTGCATATACATAATGCTTGTCCAAATACTAATCACTGTGTGCATAGCTAAATCACAACTTTGTTATAAAATTCCGGATTCGGAATTTTTGTTATACACAGTATCCTGTGGCACTGTTATAGCATAATTACGTAAATGTTTACTGCATGAAACGAAAAATCCGATTCATCTTAAACTTTGGTATTAAGCATTTTAGGTGCCTATCTTTAGTAGTTCTAGTTGACTATTTTTAATGAATACACAAAAATATATATATTTCGAATTGTTTTTGTTTTCATAAGATAGGGCTATTGATCAGGAACATCTAAACTAATGGTAGCTATATTTTCTTGTTTTTTGACATTGCAGTTAAAGGAACATCTCCATCCATTAGTAGTGACACTTACCTATCTCGTTATGTAGGTGCGTGACGAAAAAGCCCATCGTATGGCTAGCCAGGGTTTTTGTAGGATAACGGTTATGTCATCTAAATTATACTTTGGCCTTTATAATTCAATTACCAAAACTCTCGCGTGCAAACAAGAAACCCTCTCTTAGGAAATCTCATAAATTATTCTTCCAATGTTACTGCCATTCATTCTTCTTGTATGAAAACGTGTTAATTCGAATTCATTAATCAAGTAAACATTATATTAAGAATTATCTTGAAACATGACAATTTAAGTTAACCATAAATTCAAACAAAATATTCTTGATGGGAAATTTCGAGTTGAATTGCGCAGGTGCGCCATTGCTGGTAATCTATATATTAATACCGGTGGTCTGTCTGTCTGCTGGTGTGTCTGTCTGACCGCGTCTATTTTCTCGGACACTGAAGGTCGCACGTTCCTGAAACTTGGTGGGTGGGTGCTCCTTGACCGAACGAAGGCCGAGTTTGTATTGGTTAGTGGATCAAAGGTCATCAGGGGTCATTCAAGGTCAAATGAACCGCAAAACCCAAGAACCGCGAAACCCGGGTAATAGTCTAGTAGTTATTAATGACAAAAAATCGCAACAATGGTAGACTGGATCAAGATTGACATTGTTTTTGTGAGAGTAGCATTTTTAATAGATATCGCTAGAGATCGTTTTTGTTGGATTCTTCTTTGATACACAACAAAAGCACGTCAGAGTAGATTCATCAAAGTTAGGTTGCAAGAAGAAGGATGTTAAAGCACACACTTCTATAGAAAAAATAAATACAACTTTCATTAATGTGATTGTTTTACAGTATCGCATAGAAATGCCTAGGTCATATCAACTAAAATTGATCCACCTTTTGTTTACATAAAGTTATATACAATGCCGTGTATTCCATGTATCTCTCCGTCTATCTATCGTAGATCTATCATAACATATCGTTAGGTCTAACCAAGAGACAATGCTTGGCTACATTTGAAAATCACTTATTAAAGGTGCAATGAGAGATTTTGGACCATCTATATATTGTGTCATATGTAGTGATTTCATATAGATAAGACCCCAACATATTTCTTACCTTGTATTTGGCTACACAAAATGCATTTAAATTGCAATTGCAAAGGGTAATTTTAATTTGCTTAATTTCAATATCAATGGGCTGAATTTAGTATTTGCTCGTATAGTCAATTAGAAATTTCACAATTTTTGTTGTAAAGAAATAATTCTCAGCTTAATCCTTTCGTATAGGGATATTTTTATAGAAAGCTATACATTAGTGTAAAAATCATATTTTTCACATTTTAGGGACACCTGTTATGTGAAATCTCTCGTTGCACCTTTAAACACGAGAGTAAGTATTGACAGTGATTTAATTCCATTAAGTTGATTTCTCAATATTATGTTTACTGTTATATGTCGCCAATATGTAGTTTGAGCTTTTCTTTTTTTTCTTGTCGTTGCATGGTTTACTGACTGTTTTGGTTGTTCAACTATACTGATCTGAAGAAAAAATAACATTACAAAGATGCTATGTGTAGTAAATTATCATAAATACTTAGCTGGGTTTTCTACCTGCCTGTCTGTAGTACTTATAACACAAATATGCGACAGGTATCGCGTATGCATGGTAGTGAAAATCTTATTCATATTAAAAAATTAACAAATACAGATTGACCACATCGAAAAAAAACGGCGGTTCCTAAGTTGAATTCAAAGAATCGCGTGCGTTAACTGTAAGTACTTTAAACATTATTCACTCTAGAACAACTGTTTTAAAAGCATAAAATGGGTTTTGATACAAATACAAAATAGGCGTGCGTCTTTAATTATGGAACTATATGTTATTCTTCTATATTGAGTCTTGCGATGAAAAAAAATGGTAAATTATTAATTTGAAAATAGACATTTTTTAACTTCCATTGTATTGAACACGTTGGTGCAAATCTGTCTCGTATATACATTTTCGTTTTTGAGAATTATAGATTCTTGAAATGCAGTATGTGTTTGTATTATTTTCTTCTGTCTCTCCCATTCTGACAGAAGGGTGTAGAGTACAACATAATGGCGTCGAAAAAACCTGCTATAAGCGCGGACGGACATATTGCTGGTCGGTCGTTTGGTAGGGGTAAGGTTGAGGGTTGGGTTTCTCTCTCTCTCCTCCCCCCCCCCCTCTCTCCTCGTTTCTCTCTGAGAGTAACTACAAATTCAAATGATTTGACAATATATGCATATAGGAAACGTCATGCCATAATTCTCATATTATGCAAAAGATTTTGTTTTTTTGCACTGCTATCCACATATCATTGGTATGGCTTGTGTGGTGGTGTCAGTATTTGTTCAGCTAGTGTGCTCTCCGGGGCCGCGTGTATCCATGATACGGACGCTCCTAACATGCCTCGCGTTTGGAGGCTGGGGCTGATTGGGAACAGTCCCGGGGTTTACCCCTACTCTTATCGACACTGACTGCGATGTATGCATATACAGTTTGACTCTCTGTACACGGACCGACGGCTTAACGTCCCCCATCCGAAGGACGGGATGCTTTCATGATCCATTTGCCCAATTCCAAGTGAAAAACCATGGGGAGAGCTTAATGTCTGGGTGATTTTAATCAATACTGGTATACAGATCAAATCCAGAATTGGTAGTACCCGAATAAATCCCACAGTGCCCACGACCCCACCGGATTTCGAACCCGGGGATTTTGATGGTAACTTTGCGGCCAGAGGCACGCACCCTAACCGCTAGGCCACGTTCTCCCATTATGCAAGATGTCCCACCACTATGCAACGCTCAATGTCCAATATTTTTTTTTTTCGACTCATCCCGCCGGTTTTTTTTCTGTCGATAATCGAAGTTTTCAAGAAAACTTAGTACTTTCAATTGAAAATCCAAGACTTTCGACCTGGGAATGTAGAACTTGGATTATCAGTTGATAAGCCAAGGTTTTCGATTTGAAATCCAAGTATTTCGAATTAATGGACACTGGGCGTCAAAATATTGATTTTCAATTGAAAATCCAGATTTGTCTATTTGATAATCCAAGATTTTAAAAATGAGCTGAAAACTGGATTATCAATTGATAATCCAAGATTGTCAACGATCAATGTCCAACAATTCGAAAATCCCGGATTATCAAAGCAAAGACTTGGATTATCACTTCCATAATACCAAGTTGTTTTTGTTTTTTTCGAATTGAGCGTCAAGAAATTGGATTGACAATTGAAAATCAAAGTTTTTTCTTGAAAATCTTCCATTATCGACCGAAAAACCTAGATTTTGGACGAAAATCGAATTGTTGGGCATTGAGCGTTTCATACACCACAATAGCAATATTTTTAAAAAAAAAAACGTATAATTTAAACCTGCCGTCCGCACATGGCCAACCTGGAAGCCCACTTATCCTCCCGTATGTCCGATGCCTGTGTCATACGTGTGCTTAAATGTCCAATTTTGCCTGTAAAAACGAAACGTGTGGCGCATAATCATGAGTAGGTTTCACATTGCCTTTCTGGTAATTTTAAAAGTCCATCATCGATGTTAGAAGTATATTAAAGCTGCACAGATAGGCTGTCATCATTTATTTAGAAGAAGATATTAACAAATAAGAATTTTAGGAATCCAAGCGGTGCATATGCTTGCAGGCGACATATGCACCCGAATGTGCACTAACATGCTAAATATTTGAAAGCATGTTTTGTGCTTTATTCAACACATATTCCGAAAAATACATGTTTTTGTTTAATAGTCAAGTATATTGGGCTTCAATATTTATTTTGAGACAATAATAGCCGTAGCAACCATGCTCATTCTACACACGTGTACCTATTTCTACATGCCTACCCCAAAAGTGATCAGAAATCGATTGCTGCTGGGCATTAAACGTTGTTTATGACCGGCTCTCAACCAATCACAAACGCGGAAATCTCCTAATGATGTGTGAACACTGTTTTAAGCATAAATTGGTAATGAATATTTGTTTAACATGAAAAGGGTTTTATACAAAATAGGCTTGCGTATGTGAATTATGGAGCTATACATTATTCTTCTATGTTGATCTTGCAATGCAGAAATGGACATTATTAATTTGAAAATATTATAGTTTTACATTAAAGCATATTAGCACATTGTTTTTAAGAACGCCCCCAGTTTTCAAAAAATAGATTTTTACACGGATGCATTGGTAACTGGTTAGTAAAGTATACCTGTGAAAATGGTTAAGCTCTACAATGTCTATGTGTCGCAAACGAGGAATTTTGTAACTAGAAACATTAATATCGGATCCCGTAAATTCCAACGGCTGCTGGAAACGGCCTCCAATATGAAATAGCCGGGAAATACGCTCTGTTCGTAATCTACGCTCATCTATTAGTTTTGTTTTTATTGGTTCGGCAAGTCAGTTAGAGGTCATTTTTGAGGTGGCACTATTTCATCATGGACGACATAAACTTAGCATTTCCAGCTCTGCCGTTCAGTTCAATCTATGCTCCCAATTTTAATTACAAAATCGCTCATTTTATGATAAATACTCATTTTATCATTCTCGTTTCGCATTTGTGGTTTTCTAGACAATTAACCAACATAGCTGTGCAAAAATATCAATTTTGAAAAGAGTGGGCGCTCTTCAAAAATGTGCTAATATTGCTTTAATTGTTTGAACCCGTTTTGGTGCAAAATCATATCTACATGTTCGGTTTTTGAATTTATAGATTCCTTGAAATGCAGTATTGTTTGTATTATGCCTTCTGTCTCTCCCATTCTGACAGAAGGGTGTAGAGTACAACATATGGCGTCGAAAAAACCTGCGCTAAGCGCGGACGGACATATTGCTGGTCGTTCGGTTTATATGGTAGCGTACGGGTTGCAGGGTTGGGTTTTTTCTCGCTCTCTCCCCCTCCCCCCCCCCCCCCCTCTCTTCTTCTCGCTCTCTCTGTTTCTCTCTGAGAGTATAACAAAAAAATTCAAATGATTTTGACAATGATGCATATCGGAAAACGTATGCAATAATCCTAAGATTATGCACGATGTCCCCCACTATTCAACGTCAATGTCCAATAATTCGATTTTTTTTTGTTTATTTCGACCAAAATCCGGTGTTTTTCAGTCGATAATCGAAGATTTTCAAGAAAAACTTAGACTTTCAATTGAAAATCCAAGATTTTCGACCTGGGAATGTAGAACTTGGTTATTCAGTGATAAGCAAAGGTTTTCGACTTGAAATCCAAGTATTTCGAATTAATGGACCACTGGGCGTCAAAATATTGGAGTTGAATTGGAAAATCCAGGGTTTTTTATTTCGATAATCCAAGATTTTAAAAATGAGCTGAAAACTTGGTTATCAATTAATAATCCAAGGTTGTCAACGTCAAGGTCCAACAATTCGAAAATCCCGGATTATCAAGCAAAGACTTTGAGTATTCATTCAAAGAATCCAGTTTTTTTCGATGAGCCGTCAAAAAACTTGGATTACATTTTGAAAAATCAAAGTTTTTCTTGAAATCGTGGATTACCGACGAAAAACCTGGATTTTGGTCGAATTATTGGACATTGAGCGTTCCAACACCACAATAGCAAATTTAAAAAACAGTAGAGAGAGAGAGCATGCCGTTTCACAAATAGACCTTGGCCCGTCCGGCACATACCAACCTTGATCCACTTTATCCGCTCACAGTATGTGCCGATAGATGCCGTGTCAATAGGTGTGCAATGTACAATTTGCTGTGTTTGTACAAAACGAAACATTAGATGTGTTCCTGGTGGCGCATAATCATGAGTAGGTTTCACATTACCTTTCTGGTAATTTGAAAAAGTCCATCCTCGATGTTAGAAGTATATTAAAGCTGCACAGATAGGCTGTCATCATTTATTTAGAAGAAGATATTAACAAAAGAATGTTACGGAATCCAAGGGGTTGCATCTGCTTGCAGGCGACATTGACCTACTTACCTTGGTTATGAAGAAATTGGTATATTAGAAAAAAAGTAGTCAATAAGGGAGAGTCGAAGTCTGAAACTTCTGTATTTGACCATTGCATTCATGCCTTTTTATCTGACATTTGCTGAAACTGGCACTTCGTTAAAGGCTCGCAATTCAAAATAGTGGCCGGAGTAGGCGTATTCAATTATGATCCTTAAAAGTTAAGCAAGAAAGTACCACAGATTCCTCTACATTTCGTCTATAACATCCGTATATGTATTTTGAATTCTAAGAGGTTTAACTTTAAAAACCAATATGTCAGAAATAATAAGTTTAAGTGTAAGTGACGTATTCGACATTTTGGACTTTTTGGATTATAATTTGGTATTATCGGTTTTGTTGTACTACTCTATATATTCACCCAAATTTTAAACTTCAGAGTGGCTTAATTAATAAAAGAGTAATTGAACTAATATGGCGTGTTTACAAAAACGTTGAATTATCCGAATCACATAACGACGTATTTGTCGCAATCCACTTGCGGAGGCCCAGTAGAATCGCATCCAACGATCCTCTATATCTAGCGCATCTGCAATTTTGAAAGTAGTATTCGCCAGCCTTCACACACTGACTATTTGTGTGACGTATTTTCAGTTCACGGTAGAGTTGGTATTGGTCGTTTTCAAAAGCTGACAATATTTGTGCAACAACGCGCTCACATAACGAGTAGTGAGCCAATGTTGTTGTTATTTAGAATTGAAATTGCTATTTTGGCGTTTTCACATGATGAAGATTATTTTATTAACATTATTGTTGTCATACTTATCTAAGTTAACTGGATCTTGATTAGTAAATATGATTTGAAAGTTAACGATTTCGGCCGATTTTCTCTAATAGTTTTAATTGAATACATGTTTAAGTTACAGTATGGGGCAAAATAAAATCGCAAAATCTTCAAGCCGTTCTTCTCGAAACGGTTATTTTGCAAAATACACCAGTATGTGACGTGCCGACGATTTCCTATACTTTTTTGTGGGCCGCCCAGCTATAGCTGGCAGGACCACTTAGCAATCCATTGTTGGTGTGTTGTAGGTGTGGATGTTATGGTGGATGTATAGTGTGGTGTATGTGTGTGTCACTAAATTGTTATTTTTTTGGGCGAGGGTAGCCACGGGCTTACCCGCTTACTCCGCTTGGGTTTGACCTACTTTCCAAATAGCAGTGTTGCAGAAAATATTTCGTGGCGTTTATATCCTCTAAATCTACAAGTATGATAGTTTATGAAACGTTGTGCAATTTTACGTCATATGGAGATGTGCTCAATAAGATCGACCAGCGAAACCTATACGTACATTTACAAAAAAGATATACTGTTCAAAAGAAGTAGAAATACAAAGACGATCACACTTCCACCACATGGTTAGCGTCGTGGAGCGGGGTGGATAAACACGAGGGGGGTCGGTAACACTAAACTGAAAACATGGCATATAGAGGGCCCGTAACAGGCAACGGGGGAGTGCGGCAGAAATCCCAAATTTAGATAATCGCCATTGGCTTTAACATTAAAAACGAAAATTTGACGAAAATTATGAAATTAGTATCTGTTGTCAAGGAATATTTTTATTGTAATTTTTTACAGTGATTTGCTGGTTAACAGCGTCTTTAAAACGTTTTGAGTAAATGAAAATTAAGGATGCTTTTAAAGGGGGGATGGCCCGATATAAGATATAAAGTTGTCATCTTGAAATAGGTCCCCTGCCCCGCCTTTCCCTTTTTTCTTTCCTTCTTATTCTGCCTCTCTCTCCCCTTCCCCCTCTCCCCTACTTTTCTCTCTTTCTCCCTCCCCTTTCCCTTCCTCTCCCTCCCCCCCCCTTTCTCCGTCCTCTTTCTTTCTATGTTCCCCTTTTACTTCCTCCCCCCCCCCCCCCCCCTTTTTTTTTTTTCCTTTTTTGTTTCTTTTCCCCCCCCCCCCCCTTTTTCTTTTTTTTTTTTTTTTTTTTTTTTTCTCTTCTTTCTTTATTCCCCCCCCCCCCCCTTACCTTTACCCCCCCCCCCCCCCCCCCCCCCTTTTTTTTTTGCAAAAAAAACCCCCCCCCCCCCTTTTCTTCCCCTTCCCCCCCCCCCCCTGTTTTTTTTTTTCCTGTTGTTTTTTTTTTTTTTTTTTTTTTTCTCTTTCCCCCCCCCCCTTTTTTTTTTTTTTTTTTTTTTTTTAACTTTAAATATTTATGAGTGCATTGAATTTACGGATGCTTAAAGGGGATGGCCCGATATAAGGATATAAATGTTTCATATTGATAGATTAGCCTTATTCCCAATAACAGCCTCCATGTTAAAGGTTGCCGCACCATTGATTTAATCAATTGGTTGTGACCCCGAGCTGTATACATTACCTTTAAGTGATTTTTGTAAGTGACCTTTACCTATATGCGTATGACCTTTGATCTCATTTTTTTAGTAGTATAGATAGATTGCAATTGCACCCTTCTTCTAAAATGTGATATTTACGAATTAATACGGTGGAATGACAGGTAAGAGGTCATGAAGTAACGAATGTTATAAGTTTGTATATGAATGAAATGTGCAATGCGTGGAGAAACATTTTGAAAACAATGTGAAAATTTAAGTCTTTAAGTGACAAGTAAAATTTAAAAAAATCAAAATGAAGTCATTGGTTGCCAATGTTGCTGAACGTGGGAGCTGTACATTTTGGGAAGGGATGTTATGAATATTTAAACCAAAATGTTATTGACAAGTTGGTACGTGTGCAGAATCCTGTAAATACTTTACGTCCGTCGGCATGCAAATATCTGGAATTGCTTCTTCCAGGTCTGATGGTGAGTCGGCAGTGGTAAATTTTGTGGTGGGTAAGTATAGCGTCGATTGTTCTCCCGAATAAGGTGTATTATGTTCTATTAGTAGTTGATTTTTTACCCTCCTCTTTGTTCTCCCTCCCCACTCTTGTCTTATCGTATCATTCCCTGACCCTTTCCATTATCCTTTATTTTCTCCCCACTGGTCACATTTTTCTCTTTAAAATCGTAAATGTAAGAGGGATATGAAGCCCCCTGTTCACTCTGTGTTAAATATTTACGTTCATGTATGCCAGGACGAAAGTATGTGCAAAAAGGTCAAATAAGTTGTTAAACTGCAAAAACTCAATTCCCAACATTTACATGGATATTTCCCTTGACTCCGCCCTTTCCTTTTAAGGAATTTTTATTTAACTGACCACAATTGAAAAGTTGAACTTCAATTGGAACCAAACTTCTGTCATAGGTGACCACATTGGGATCCCGTATATGTGATGAGGTCAAAGGTCATGTTGAAAGGTCATGTGAGGTCAAGTTGAAAAACAATGGCTAAAAATGTAAAATTGATCTAAATTGAAAACTTGAAGTTCAATTGGAACCAAACCATGTGTCATAGGTGCCCATGCATCCCTCATATGTTTGATGAGGTCAAAGGTCATGTGCCAGGGTCAAAGGTCATGGGGCGGCCCACAGCTATATTCTTTGAATATGGCGAGCGCGAAAGCCGAGAAACCGCGAAATTATCTTATAACTTGTAAGTTAAAAGTTGCTAAGGTGGCCATTTTGGGCTGCCATCTTGGATTTGAAAAGTATGTTAATAAATAAAAATATGAGATTCTGATGGGCAAAGACATTTTCTCACAAAACTGGCCATTTGAAATGTGAGCTTGTGAAAAACAAAATGGCAGATCATTTCCGAAGAGAAGATAAATTGGTACTTAAGTTTCACTTTGCGGTACTTTTGGATAATAAAACGAAATATATATCAGATTATGACAATTCATAAAATTTTTGAGTTATTCGAAGGTGGTATTTGGATGCTATCTTTAAATGTGAGCATATACCAAAACAAAACTGGGATGCATGGGTTTCTATATACAAAGATTATCCATACCCATTCTCTAATTTACACTTCTTAAGATTTGAATGATATAAAAAAGAGAGTTATAGTATATACTGTTTTACAAAACCCTTTTGTAAAACATAACAAATCAACAATTTACAATCACTTTACTAACAATAAAATACACTTCAAACTAGCATTTTTTTACGTTACTCTGTGCCTGATATTCAGTCCTGTCTGAAAAGGAATAACAGGTTGGATGCACTTCCATATGTACTGATGCAAAATTTTGCAATTGAAATAATTGTGTTTGCATATGCATTGAAATTCGTGTCATCTTTGCGATAAATAAAAAATCAGTAAAATGATACAGCTTTACGATAGCCAGCTTGTTAGTTAACATTTAACTTTACAACCCTCCAGATTGTATCATATTTGTTTGTCAGTTTAAAGAAAAGCGTTCAATATTCTCTATCATTACAGTCTCAACATTTATATGGAGTTGCTTTTCATCAAGTTTACATCCAATTAAACTCATATTCTGAAAGTTTCCTTCCCAAAGGATTCACGTATGAATTGATTGTTAAATTCATAGCTTTATTTGATTCATTAATTTGAAGTACATTCTTTCTAAAGGGTTAAAAGAACTGGCGGATCTACATAGGGGCGCGCTCGGCGCACGCCCTCGTTGTATTTCAACTTACAAGAAGAAGAAAACGGGTCAGGTGTAAAATGCCTATCCTAAAAGTTAAGAATTCATTATTAAGCGTGGGCGTGGTTTTGTAAGTAGGAAACGTACAAATTGTTTGATATGATTGAAAAAAACCGAGGGTTTTATAGCACTTTCCCCGAATCATTTCCCGAGAAAATTGCATCTCCAGCGTGTTTGCGTCCGGCATGCAATTATATAATTCATTATTGCATTCCGCGACAAGTGACCGACTATTTTATTTGTTTCCATGGAAGATGTTAATCGATATTATAGTCAGGAAAAAAATCGCACAAATGCCCATGATTCTACCGGCTCGCGTTGACCATTTTTCTTCTATTTATGAAACTAGTTTTGATAAAGATACAGTTTAATCATCAAGGTTTTATACCATCTTGATTTTTTTATTAAATCAAACGATATCCTGAGCTTATTTACTTTGACAATTTTTGACGTAGACAACATTTTCTGTGTTCAATTGTAATTGTTCTTGTAATTTTTTGAAAATAATTTTTGAAAATACTCCTATTTACCGTTGGTTTTGTTTACTTATATTGACAAATGAATGCCTGAATATTTCATTAAATACATGGGAGTATATAGTGGCTTTCCTGTATAAATATTCAATCAGGAAATTAACTTATTTCATTACAAAACTTGACCAATAGCCTTTAAATGTGCATATTTACTCAAAGAGGATAAGAATTATGTATTGAAAAATTACTGTGAATAAGCCCAACAATTAGAAAATTAGAATCGCTGCAATATTTTTTCGATGTGTTTGTGTAGTAACTTTGAGCTTATTTTTATTCACAACTTTATAGGTTGTGATGTAATTGTCATGCGCGCAACCTGGCTGGTTTTTCAAAATTGCCACCACACAAGGCTCAGTCATGTTCTTGGATTGCCATACAGTCTTCTGCAGTCTTACCGATTATTTGCCAGTAAACCACTTCCAGACTGCTCAAGACTGTGCCGATTGGCCATTTTTCGAAAATTGTGAGATTTTTTTTTTTTTTCATGTGTAGTTTGGGCAAGGTCTTGTGTGGTTGGGAGTTGAGATTTTTCTCGCAGCCTAAAAAATCGTGGCGTTTTTTTTTTTTTTTTAATCGGGAACGTCAGCATGAACACATGAGCGGTTTGGAAGCGGTAGCCGATGAATTGGCGCGCATCATGAGTGGTTGTGTGCAGTTGGAAATGGTGGGCAATGACTCTGTTCCAAGCGGGAGAGAAGATGCAAGCCAACTAGACTTGTTAAATCCGCAATTACACTCGGCGACCGCAGAAAATAAGTCACCGACTTGCAATCTTGACAGCAACATGTCACAACTTTTGCTGTTGTCGACTGATCGCGGACTGAACAAGTGGCGTCGCCGATTGAACATTCTTGATCTTGTTGATTTATGATGCTGTTGCCTAATGGCGGGAAAATCGCAGATTGATAACAATTGTAAATTTTGCAAGTTTGAACAAGTCTATAGCCGATTTTGAAGGAAATGTGGTCTTGTGTAGTTGGGATGAGTTTGGGTCGGGAGCTGTCTTCTGTGTGACTCTACCTTAACTTTGTCACGTGCTCCCGACCACACAAGGCTGCAGAGGACTGACACTTCATGGCAGTCCCAGACCTTGCCAAAACTACACACGATTTTTGAATAATGGCCAATCGTCACTAGTCTTGAGTACTCTGGAAGGGGGTTTCTAGCAAGTAATCGGGTAGGTGACTGAGCCTTTGGAAAATGAACATAGCAATTGATCCGGAAGCTGGGAAGGGGTATCTCCTGCACCGTCAAAGCGCAGGATGGGACATCCGCACCACCCACCACCCACCACTCGGAACTGCTGTGCCATTCCTCGCCCCTCGTTCCAAAAATCCTGGATCCTCCACTGAAAAGTGTTGCAAATGTTGCACCAAATGGACGTTTTTCACATTGATGATATTAATGCATTTGTTTCCAATTTCTTGGTACAGCTGATTGTAGTACAAGGTTATTTAAAATGCACCTCCGTGTTTGGCTATTTTGTACTAATCTGAGGTTAAGTTCACGAAGAACCATTACTAATATACAAACTTGACAATGTATATGTAATACATTCGTATTCCAAATGATTTCATTAGAGGGGTCTTTAATTTCTGTTATACTTTGAACGGGTTTACTTTTTAGTTTGCAGTAGAAGTAGTTTTTAGATTGTAGTAGAAGTAGACTTTCATTTGTTTGACACAAAATTCATTGATGGTTTTATGATTACAATTGCAATTTAAAACTTCAAGACATAAAGTGGAATGTTTTCCAGGTTTTTTGACATTGTTTGTCAGCCTTTTGAGCCAAGCTAACTTCAATGACTCTATAAAGGATGGAAGATGAATCATTTTTAAGCCCCATTCTTATAATCATTTATCAATGTCATTCTCTTAAATCTCTCTTTATTGCCCCATACAAATTTGAAAGAGGTTGTATTTAAAGTGTTAATAATCTCATTGGGTATGTTTAAGTAAGCATTTTATTACAGTAATATTTCCAACCATACTTAAGTTTCTTTTTTTTTTCCATATTGTGATAGTCTTTATAGTATTTTGATAATCTTTATAATCTTGATTTCGTACTACTAAACCATATAACCAGTACTTTTGCAATATTGTTTGGAAATAATATACATTTAAGATCATGTACTACCTTTTTATTTGTTTTTCCTTGAACCAAGCCACATGGCCTCTGTCTTCATTTGGTTTAGTTTTAGTCCAGAACAAATATAAAAACGATCTAAAACTTTATTAATATCGCTTTCATCCTTTACAAAAAACAGTAATTATTTATGCCTTTTATACATTCTGATTGTCTTATTTTCTGGGCAAGTAATTCAATTGCTAATATGGAAAGAATGGATGAAAGTGGGCATCTTGTCGTACTCCTTTTTGTACAGAAAAAAAATCTTTATACGTTGCCATTCTGTTTAAAGGTGCTTGTTCCGATTTATGTGTATTGTGTTCTCTACTTGATATGATAGCCTGGCACTTGCACATACACCCCATCAAGTATCGTGGGAAACAAACTTGCGGTTTTGATGGTAGACGCAATAATGCATGTTGCAAAGCCCTATTCAATACTGTGCTAATGTTGATGGTTAACCACTAAAACGGCGGTTTTTTGTTTATATCTTGGGAATGAAATGAAATTTGAGGGCTCAAATTTCAGGAGAACAATGAGAAAAATACGGCCTTTCATCTGATTTCAAATTGATACTACTTCCGGGTAAATCAGGGGGGTCCCAAACACGATGGGAACACGCACCTTTAATACAACTTGATATATCATTGTAGTTTGGTACACATTTACAAACTGTGTAAGTTATACGCTTTAAGAGCTAAAATAAGATATTCCCTATCTATGCTGTCAAAGGGTTTACTTAAATCAAGGAAGAGTGCTGCACCAGGGATATTTTTTTTTCGTATATCTGAGAACATCTTCTATAAGTCTTGCATTTTCGCCAATCTACCTTTAATATCCTGTTTTTGGTCGGGGTCAATAAGTAATGGAATAACTTTCCGGAGCTTTTTTTTTTTTTTGTAAGCGCTCTAGTGGCAATTTTATAATCGACATTTATCAGAGAAATTGGTCTCCAATTCGTTAAATCATCCCTTGATTAGATCTTTCTCTTTATTCAATAGCGTAATTATGCAATAGCATGTTAATAGAACAAAATGCCATGTATGGAATTGAATGGTCACAGGCATAATAGGCCAATATCATACTGTAATAAAGAAGAATAGAAGGACATCAGCTACTTCACACCATTGGCTACCGATCAGTGAGAATGTTGCCTTTAAGCTTATGTGTCTTGCTTCAATGGTATTTCTAGACAATTGCCATACTTGTCCGACTTTCGTATATTCCTGGCAGGCCAGGCTTGTAGTCTAAAGATGGCAAAACGCTGCTCACTGTTGTCTGTACACTAAAGGTCAGTGGGTGACAGGGCTTTTAGAAAGGTCAGTGGGTGACAGGGCTTTTAGCAATACAGTCCCTAACCTATGGAACTCTTTGCCATCTCTGTTCGCCACTCCAGGTTCCAGCGCTACTTTTGAGAAAGCACTAAAATTTCACCTTTTCCCAAAGAGTTGAACAGGCCTTATATTGCTTCATGTAAATCTTCTAATTTGATTGTGTTACTGTTTCGTATACTAAAGATTAGGCCTAGGGTGTTATGTGTTTTATCCCAAGGTTCATCACTCCTAAATCTATCATATTATTGCTTTGACCTTATTTGATAAGGCACTATATCAAATGATGTTTTTTATAACATGATATAACCGAATATACAACAGGTATGACAAAAAGGTTTTAACAATCTTTGAGGATGGCCATATGACCCCAACTTTAAATTGGAGCATGCTAATGAAGCAATATTTAATTTCTAACCTATCCCAGATTATAGTTTACAATTTCCTTACAGTTTCTTGATGATGTAACTAAACATAATTATTACAGAATGATATTGTGGTAACTAAAAAGTTTGAAAGATTTGTAACGGTGGGAATTTAATAAACAGCCAAATGATCGATCTGGGAATGAGACCGAGATATGAGCAAAAATTGGCCACCATTTTGAACTCCAATATGGCCGCCATAGGGCAATTAAAAAAAATGCCAACGTTGATTTTCTTATTTAATGAATCATAAGCTTATGCGTGGTTTTCCTCATAAAAAGCCAGCGAAATTACATACGGAAGCTGACTTGTCGGGTCCACTGTATAAACAGGGCGTAACAGGGGTCACTTGTCGGAGGGGGAAAATTCCCGGTTATGAGGCGGACTTTCCCGGTTGGGGATTTTAAGGCAGATATTCCTGTTTGGAGGTGAACATTTCCCAATGACCAGGCAAAAAGGGCCGATTTACTATGATCTTCAAGCTTTTCTTCCCTGTCAAAGTGCTCTAGGGTGGCAACCTGCCACCACCCCACCCCGCCTTGCCTGTTACGCTGCTGTGTACAAACGTGTTGTTGTATATCTTATACATGGATTTACATTTTCCGTGGAACACCTACAACTTGACATGTCACAGAGTGATATGACAACAGATAAATAACATAAAGACCATTACAAACCATTGGTGGTATTTAGACATGCTGCGTTACTTTTTTGGGGGTCTTTATGTTTTATCCAAGGTGTGCAGAGCAACATTCTGATCGGCTGAAAATGCCACAATATTCATAATTTTTCCTGAATTAAGGTTGACACAAATCCTATCAGAATTCAAGAAGGAAAAAAAAATCAATGTTCAGGGATTATTAAAAGAAAATTAAGATCTAAATTATGCACCTTTTCGGGAAAAACGAACTACATCCTGAAACATAAAGTTGGCCATGACGGAGTCACATTTGATTAAAAAAATACCGTTAAATGTTTCTAATTTCATAATAATATGTGATCGATACAGTCACACGTATGAAAGATTGCCTTTCACAAATATCATGTTTGACTTTTATAAATTTATAACATGCGATTCTCAAATATTCATGATTTCTGTTCTATTTGAAAAAAAACACAAAACTTTAAGGTATTCATATACTCGATGATAAACCCTTTTAACGTGAAAAGGTTTTATAGGGATATCTTCTTAGAAACATGATTTTATTGTCTTCCTGTGAGCTTCATTTCCTGATAATTCTACCACCGCACACAACATTGACGTATAGAAACTGAACATCTTCTAATATGCAATCGACAAGATGCTCACTTTCAAACAAATAAGGTTCGCGTAGGGTTAATTAATATAGATAATAACATATCTGGTTTGAAATATTTCTCATCTTTGTTACTAAAAATACCGAGATCTACTAATCCCAAGGTGAAAAATAATCCTTAAATCAATAGCGGTGTCCCCCTGTGAAATTAATTCGCTTCCGTTTCAATCACCCGACGTCTGTTGCCCACTCCTTTGATATCAATGAGGGAAAAATATAATGCTACTCAAATTCAAATAAACTTCGCTTCCCATCTCAGCTGATTTAATTTTTGATAGAGGAATATGTCTTTCCATAGTAATCGCTGTTTTGACCCAGTAGTTATAGCGTCCGATTCAGAATCGGGAGGTCGCGGGTTCAAACCCAGGGAACGATGATACAATGTGGACAAACTCACTGCTGTAGATTTCACAGCATTGAGCAGACGCGACAAGCCTAGGCTTATGGAAACGCTGTCCTATGTGCCAATCGGCACTAGGAGCACTTTATCAAAACAAAAACAAAACATGATATCTATTATGTGTTTTAGTTTCTTTAAATTCCGTTTCCTTCTAAACAATCATTTTCACTTTCAGATCGTACTCATTCTCCGGGATTTTTCAAATTTTCATTTCCAACTCAAACTATTGTGACTTAACAACCAGTATAATCATCTGTATTTGATATTAACCCTCGTCAACCAAGGGGTATTACAACAAACACATCGATCTACATCACACGAAGGGGTGATTACCCCCTGAGTTTTTCGTAATAAGGGACAAAAATATCAAAAAAAAACACAAAACATTCATCTTTTTTTAATTTTAATTAAAATGGAACAAATATTGAAATATCCTTTCTTCAAATAAGTACAAAATCTCAAGTTTTGACATGGGCTTTCGGTCACATGTGCGATGTTCTAACGAAAAATCGAACGGACCGAAATATTTCAAGGTATTAATAATCTCAAACTTTCTAACAGATGGGTTACGCTGTAAAAACAAATTGGGAACTAAAGTAAAAAATAGCCGTTTTAGGTCAGTCTTGAGTAGGATACTTGGCCAACACTCCTACAAAGGAGTCACACGGTCAGGTTGGGGAGGGGGTCCTGCGGTGTGGTAAGATTTTTTAAAATCTTGTTTTTTGCTTGCCTGGCTTGTTGGTAAAGTGTAGTTGAAATAAAGCTGTTTTGAAGACTTCTGGTTTGTATGCATGTGATTAATCGAGGTTGGAATCAGAAGGACGTAACTCAACCAACAAAAATAAAAGAAAATATTAAAGATATTTTATATAATTCTGCTGTAATACTCTTTTGAGAAATGTGATGTTTATTTTTTTCAAAACAATACTAAGCCAATCTATCATTACTCAAAATGTACCATCTCATAAACCATAAGCTCGTACATGCAAACATATATCAACTTTAGTAATGAGCCATATGATGAACACAGAATTAAAGAAATTCTGTAATATTTCGTTTAGTGTTTGAGTTACGTCCTTCTGATTGTCAACCCTCGAATATTCTCAGGTAGAGTATTCCAGTCTAGTATTGTTCTTGGTACATGTGAGCATTTGGTAACAGTCTTTACTGTGTGGTTTGGAGTATAGCTGTTTGATGCCTATTCCGGAATTAAGCGCCGACAGGCCGAAGAAATAGGTATTTACAGGTCCCCCCTGCCCACCTGGACTTGCCTGGAATATACCCGGCGGTCGAACTTCCTACTTATATAACTGCTAGCTCCTCCTAATGATTTTCGGTTCGTTTCTGAGAAAACTCTCCACAAAAGGACCCTGGTCTTTGTTGAGTCTTCACTGATACTGATTCTGACTGCGCTTCTTTGAATATCCTCTAGAATGCATTAGCTGTCCCCACAGTCTAGGCTCCCTGTCTTCGATTCAGGGCACAGTAGGTGCACTTAACATAAAATCAACTTATTTACAACAGTCGTCCTCACCCACGATTCCTCTAATGTATAAAACAACCACGTTTTTAATACTGCGCTGACACTTTTATATATTAAACACCCACTAAAGCACATTATACGAACCACACATCTAAATACTTGTCCACGGATTACAAATCTTGACTCAGAGAGATTTTAGTCTTCATTACAAGTCGTGTATGGGTCCCACATGAAGAGGCGTACCTAAAACCAATGGCCGGATAGTGATTGTATTGACGTAATTTTATGTTTTTGATGCCAAGAATGAATTATTACGCTTACAAAACAGAGGGAGAACGATTAGATCTTTGATGCAGATGTCATTAATATGACGTGACCAAAAATGGCCCGAACCGTTTAACTTAGTAGTAATTACACCTGTGCCTAGTCCGACTCATTCGTATTACAGGAACTTCGCAGTTTTGCATTTCGGGTCCGTAAAGGGACATAACGGACAGAAAGTAAAAGCCATGGTTATTGACCTTGAGGGACACTGTCTGAAGGATTTACTCATAGCACCAATGCGTTGAGATCGAATAACTGATCATTTTTGGGGGAGGGCCTTTTCACAAGATTATCAAGAGAAGCCCATAAGCAAAAGGAAGAGGAATCGGAAACATACCCTTTAAAGCTGAAGTAGCCTAATTTATTGGAAAGTGTGTCCTACATAACAAGTACCCATTGCACTCGGTTACGGAGATTACGTAAGGTTACTAAGTGTGTTTTAACTAAAGCGGGGTAAGGGCCAATGGTGGGTTTATTACTTGAAGTACCCATTAGGGATTTCCGTAATTTCCAAGAAATTGAGAGGAAAGTGGAATGGCGTATTCAGCTTATGTCCACTAGTACAACATGACTGCTACCAAAAAAGGGCTACAATGTTGAAAAACCGTATCATCTTAGGCCCCTACTATATATATATACGTTCTTGCCCTTTAACTTTTCTAATTATCCATGTGGATCTTTTGCCTAAAACTGTCTATTATGGTTACGAAAGCGGCCAGAGAACCTTATTTAAACTATGAATATTCATCAGACCGTTATTTTTTTTCAAAGGTTTTCATGCGGACACTTCCGGAGAAAAAACGGGTCTGAGAATATTCCACGGTTTTTTTTTTAAACAATTAAAGGACAATCGAACAAAGAAAAATTCTAGAAAAAACTAGACAGGTGGTACAAATGAATAAGAAAAAGACATACGATAGTGAAAGAGACTAATAACTCAAATAAAAGCTGATTGTGAAACGTCGAAGTACTATCTTTTCGATTCGATTTAGCCAAAGTAGTGATTTTTTATTGCAATTTTTGTCTCACTATTTTTAAGGGACGATTCGAAATATTTTGCTCTGTTATTGTTGAAATAAACACAAGATGAAAAGAAACTGGTAATCAATACAAAAGTCTGGTGTGATTGTCGGATTACCATTGTGGGCTAATAGTATCAACTACGAATCAGCCAAGAAGATAGTGACCCAAAGTCATTGAAATCGTTATCGTTTCTATTCTATCTTACAAAAGACAATTTTCGAGATATCGGCCAATTTAGGCTAGAAACACTGTTTTTTTAGGTTTTTTGATATTTTAGAAATGCTATTTTACTTTCCTGATGATTTAGAACTAAGTATTGCATGTTCACAAGTAATGGTCAAAATTAGAGATCAATAGCTGAAATATTTCTTTGAGTAATATTTTAAAGGGGGAAAATATTTTAAATATCGCAGCTTGAGAAAACATTAAAATACAAAAAATATTATAGTAAGTTTGACTCACGACGCCACCATCTTTGGTCTAACTTTTGAACGGACGCTCCGATGTTGTCAAACCAAAAAGCACTACAAGGTAATTTTCCCCTTATTATTTAAATTTAAAAGTTGTTATTTTTAGCCCCTTATTAAGGGTCTTTCTCCTTAAATTAATTTGACACCACAACGGGGGGGAAGTTTTAGCAAGCCGGGAAAACTGAAGGGGGTGGTAACACCCCCCCCCCCCCTTCGGTTAATGGGGTAATCATTATGATTTGACACCAACGATGGTAAATTTTACCACAATTGGAATACATTATTTATAATGACCTCTGTAAAAACGTACCCCCGTATTCCTCAATTAGCCAAGGAGGAGGAAACTGGGGGACTTTTGATATGTTAATAGCACAGCATTAGGAAAAAACCTTAAAAAATTCAGTTATGCTTAGTATTTTTATTTCAGGGTTTTTTTTTTCTTATTTATCTTGAAATATGAGGGAGTGAGTTATGATATGTCCCAGAGGGTTGTATGGTCAATCCACAATTGCACCAGTTTTTGGTTACCCACCCCCCCCCCTTTCAGGTTTTTCCCGGCTTGCTTAAACCCATTTTGGTTGCCAAATTTTAATTTAATTGTCAATTGAAGGTTCCCCTCCTTTTAATCCAAAAACACAATCCACCGGGGTATAGGGTAAGATACAGGGTGATCCTAAAGTGGTCGATAGGGGGGTGGTAACCCCCCCCCTGGTAAGAGGAAGTACCAAACATGCCTAACACAATACAGAAACTCACAGACCACTTGAATTTTGGTACACAATAGATAGCTATGGTCCTCTCTTTCATGATACCGAAATGAGTACCACCATGTCCGCATTACGTCACAATGACGTCACAAAGTTCCATGTCAGCAAAACTCCATTTCCATAGACAAACACGGGAAAATTCCATTTTTCGCCAAAAAGGTTAGGAGGAAAAATCAATTTTTCATGAGGGGCTTTTGACTCTACTGGATGGGGGAAATAATGACTCTATTTTAGATAATGACATCATTTTAGAGCTATAATAGGGGTTTGAGTCGCTTAAAATTGCGAAATATAAATTTCCACCCTATATTCAGCTATATTTCGTACTTCTCAACATAGACGTAATGGTGACGTCATAAATGGGAGTTAGTACTTATTTTGGTACCCAATGGACATAGAAAAAATCTAAGCATCCTTTGGTACCAAATTTACAAGAAGCGGGTGTTCAGTAACAAAATCACAGGGGGGGTGGTAACACCCCCCCCCCCCCCTTTTCGGGAGTTTTGTTACAAAGATGGCTCAGGTAAACAGGGTGTAAAGAATCCGGTGTAAAAGGATATGTAGTCCGCAGGAGCCAAAGCCGGGTTCCAGAAACAACAAACGCCGAACGATAAAAGCGTAAAACGAGCGCGAAAGTCCCGACATAATAAGATAGCATGATGCGGTGGCCCTTCTACTCAGGTTTATGGCACGCTCCACTTAGCAAATCATGGCGATTTTTCCCGCGCATGTCGAGTTGCACGCACTGTTATCGAATTTTCCTCGCCATTATGTCGAGGGCAGCGTTTATAATGTCGCGTTTACAGCGCTATCTGTCCGTTTGCCTCTTAACATTGAATTGTGTCTGCTCTATAAGTGTGTCTCAAAAAATTGGGCTGTCTCTGATGCCATTACGTTTTGCCGCCATCTTTGTGATCACTCAACCGGGAATTTGTAGCCAGCATATGCCTAGTTATTATCTTCTTATCCCCTGCAAGAATTAGAACTTACACAATCAACAACTTATGCAAATATCGCAAGTTATGCAAGCTCATGCCCTTTCAAATTCTGCCAATGGATTCAACAGTTAAGGTGTGAAGGAACAAATCTTAAGCTTGAGGCATTCATCCAATAGCTCTCTTACCATATTGTATATTGGCAAAACTCTACACATAGGGTCCTTGCGACAAGACAAACTATTGTTATGCTTTTCAGCAAATTGGAACACTGTTATAGTTGATATCAATCGTACAGCACAGACGCAGAATTTATTTGGGTGTTAAACAATTGAAAGAAGTGGACATTTTTTGGGACCAGTGGTCTCCGCTTGCGGCAGATATTTGCGTAGAGGTGGACCTACACCCCCTCCTATTGCCCTTTGGGATTTTTGAACACCTCCACAAACATAAGAACTTTTGTCAAATTTCATCTAACTAGCTTAAATTTTAGACATTTTTAGAAGACACCACAAAAGCGTGGACCATTCCAACTAAGTTTGTAGTCAACTACAAACCTAAAGGGGAAGGCGGACATGCACATACTAAGCGTCCTACACCCTATGGCTTGACAAAACGCATGATGGACATTCTGAAGGGGTAATGCATGGTACAAGGGTCACATGAAGTGAAGTTTGGGATCATAAAGGTCATATGGAAATTAATTATAGAATGTTCCATTTTTTAGAGAAAGCACACAGAATTGTTTGCATGGTTCATAAGGATTTCCAAAAATGTATACTTAGTTGGATGGCTCGTCTACAATTGGGATGGTTAGAAGACCTATGCGAATGCCAGCCCAAAAGTTTTTCTCACCTCCTCCTATTAACTGGGAAATCCAATTGGCAGAAGTTGAAATGGAATGACCTTGCATAACTGCCGATATTTGGACAGTTTGGAAGTTTCTAATTTTTGCAGGATAAGAAGATACTTGACACGGATACATGCTGACAACACCAAATTCCACGGTTGGGTGATCCCAAAGGGGGCGAACGCCATTAGAATCACAGACAATCTTTTTGAGAACGCTGTATGGTGAGCTTGACATAATCATGTCCAGTGTTAGTTTTACGTACACGTATAAATCATGGCGAGTTTTTCCCGCGCATGTCGAGTTCACGCGCTGTGTATCGACGTTTTTCCTCGACATATGTCGAGTGTTCAGCGTTATATGTCGAGTAGTTTACATCGATATGTTCAGTTTGCCCTTTAGAGAGCGGGCCGAGCCTTGAAAAGTCCTCTAGTATTCGAGTTACCCCTCCCACCGTACAACAAAACACAACCACCACTTTATTTGGGAAGGATAAATATATAAGAATTTAAGAAAATGATGGGTGTGGTTGAAATATTTGGTACGTGGTGGCTGGCCAGGGATGATTTCTATGCCGCGAAAAATGAAATTTGGGCTGAAAGTTAAGAGAAATTATTATTTTTTTTAAGTTTTAAGGGATTAAAAATATTAAATCTTATGTTTTTTATGGGTATCCTTTGTGTTATGATATTGGTTTTATACGTTGCATAAGGGTTCAGGTAAGACTCGTTGTGGGGACATGTGTGAAAAAAAGGGATGCTTTTTTTAGGAAAAACAAAAGGTGTGATTTTGGGGCTAAAATCTAGACCCTTTATATATTGTTATAAAACAGAAATCTATATATAAATGTCAGAAGTGATTGATTGTCTTGCATGATTGATTAAAATTTGTTTGGCTAAGAAATTAATAAATCTTGATTATTCTTAAGGTTTGTAGCTCAAAAACGTAGTTTTTTGACCCCAAATAAAAACCCCTGCCACCAAAGTTTTTGACCACAACAACATTTTTTAAAATTATTTATTACATCTTCGAATAGAAGTGGTTTTTGCGTTTTTTGTTGTACCGAGGGGAGGGGTTGTCGACAATTTTGCAGTCCAAACCGCTCAACTACCTCCAGACATCGAAGTTTTGCTCTCTATATGGTTGGTTTGACATGAAATAATGTCCAGTTTCAAAATCTCGAATGATTTTTTCTCTACATGAGGAGAAAAACTCGACATGTTTTTGGGTGTTGTATGTGTGTGTGTAAAAAAAATCATGTCGAGTTTGCTCATGTGAGAAAAAAAAATCATGTCGAGTTTGCTCATGTGAGAAAAAAATTCATGTCGAGTTTGCCTCATGTTGAGAAAAAAATCATGTCGAGTTTGCTCATGTTGAGAGAAAAAAATCATGTCCAGATTTGCACAATGTTGAAAAAAAAAAAAAAATTATGTCCAGTTTTTTAAAATCGGCATGATTTATTCTGGACATGATTATTCTGGACATGATTTATGAAACTCGGCACATAGAGTTAAAACGGATAGCCCGCAGCGCTGAAACTGACATATATAGTGGTAAACTCTCGATATAAAGCGCATGAAATCGCCATGATTTGATACGTTGGGCGTGCCATACAGGTGAGACTAAATACAGTCTGGAATACACGGCCGGATTCTTTCTTACTCAAGTGGTAATAGGCCTATACGGCAGATACACCATGTTACCGCGGCAGCTACTGCAAGTTTCACAATGGCGGAATAATGGGGAGATGGCGGCGGCAGTTGGCAGTAGTGATGCAGAGAGACTACTTACAAAGTGCACAGTTATTAGGTATACAGTGATGTTGTTACTCTGCTGGACCTACCCCAATGGATACCCGGTAATTGCCACTAGGTGGATTAGAAGGTGGTTGGTGTGGACAGTACTGGAGTATAGACACGCAGCTACCACCTAAGCTACACACCGCGGTTACCACGACCGCCATTTTGAGGTGAGATGAACAGTTCAGAAATGAGGGCGGATTATTTCACTTGTTGTGTTTTGCATTTTTTAGAACGGTTTTATGGAAAATCATTACGAAAGTCAAATCGGGCATCATTGAAAACCCTATATCCGCAATGTAATAAAAAAAAATGCATAAAATTATAGGCCAAATAGCTAAAAAAACAAAATTGGCCATGAGAAAGCCGCGCGCTGAGAGCCGTGTAACCACGTAGATACTTCGCGACGGGGGAGACGCGCTGTTTGTACACATCCGTCTATGCGGGTAAAACAAAATACACGGAATCCTGGCCGGCGAGTGCCACGTCTAGGGGGTAGGTAATCCATTTCTACTCTGTGGGGATGGTGGTAACTACCATTAAGAAATTGGCCGTGTACTTTGAATTCTAACATCGCGCTTTGCCTGTACATCAAGTATACGAGGCATTTATGACTATAAGAACAAGTAAGATACTTCTAGATTCCGGCTCCACTTATTACCGTAATTCTTCTGAGATTTGTGCTGGTCATTTAATTCGTGGTGTATTTCCTGAGACTAAAATCATCCCGCGTTGGGGGCTCTGGACACAGCTTTAAGCACTATGAACCTTTGTTAACAATGCCCTACGAGATACAGACTTTTGATTTCAAATTATTCATACCAAAATGTTATCAAAATCAGCGAGATATCAACGACCCATTGTAAATAGCATTTAAACATTATAGACAATATGTTCTCCCTAAATTATCACTTAAAAAGTATCTTAATCCATTAAGCAAAATTCATAACCCCTTAACGGCCACCGCTTTCATTAATAATATGGTAAATATATGGCTATGGGTTTATTCTATATACCTTACATAAAAATTTTTTAAAGGGTTAAAAAAACTAAGGCGACGGAAATAAAAAACCCTGTTTTACGGGCCCCGAACCGACCCGATTTTTCCAGTTTTTGCAATTTTTTTTTTTGTATTTTTTTTAGTTTTTCCCAAAATCATGTAATCACCCTGTTTTTTAGCCCAATTTTATAAATTTAGGCAACTTTTTTGTGAAAATCTGTTGTCAAAAATTTCTTCTCATCGTTGATTTTTCAGATTTTGGGGCATTTTAGGCCAAGTTTTGATCTCCAGGAAAGAATAAAAACTACAAAAATGAAACTTCGCCCGACCGACCGACCTTACTCGTCGAAGGTCCGCTCGCCCGGTAAAACAGGTTTTCTTTTTTTTTTCGTCTCCTAAAGGTCATTAATGTACACCTTTATTTCCACGGATGTATTCAGCAAAGCGCACATGGCTTTGACTTAACTAAATAGATATACTGTATGATCCCTATGATATTATATATAGTAAACGGGGGGGTGGTATGATCTGAAGGTTATCGGGAACCAGCGAATTCGCAATGCATTTTATATATGACCTTGTCAAAATAGGATCTTAAATGTGTTACATGTTGTCGCTTTCATTGATTCGATTTTTGGTTTGGATTTAAGCATTTTTTAAGCAACACTCTTTTCCTCCTCGCAGGATGGACAACCATACTCCCTGGTAAAGTATCCTATGCGAAAATTCGATTAGGGACCAAAACGGGAGTACGAATTTCCACGTGGTTATAGGCTCAAAATGATGGCAAGCTGAGCTTAATATAATGATATTAAGTGTCATGCTTGCTATTTGTTTTAATTATACAACCGGCAACGATAACTTCGTTGGCAACCTCACATCGCAATACACTCGAACCAAATGTTAATCATGAATTTAATGCAATTGAGAAATATTTGCGTTCATGCCCGTTCCGAGAGGGGGTAGGTGTGACAACCCCCTACAAAATTTGTGGGCAAAATTGTCCGTATCGTCAGTAAAAGCGTTAACCTGTATGCAAAATCGTAAGAAATTTAAAAAAAGCACCTATTTGGAGTACTTTAAAAGGCAACTTAGAAGATTTTCCGATGAGGGCGCCCCGGACTCAATTTTCAAACAAATCTCGTTTTTTTGGGGGGGTATGCAAAACATGTCCATTAGCTTGTCCATGCATAATCACTGGCTGAAATAACTAAGCTCAAATCGAAGTCCTTCATAAGAAAATCACAACTTTATTATAAAATAAAATCCCGGATTTTTTTAATACACGGTATCCTATGTTATACTGTGGCATTAATGTTAACTGCATGAAAACTTTTGGAATTAACATTTTCGGTGACTAGTTTCGAATTGCTACACACAAAAAAATAGAGTATTTTTGTTTTCGAATCCTCTGCGTAACCTTTAATGAAATTTATTACAATTGCAAGAGGCGAATGCATTTTTATAATACTCCTCATTTATTCTGTGAAAAAATCATTCCTTTCCCATTACAGTATATTAACATACTCGAATATTCTAGAAATCTCTGAAGAATAATAGTTAGTATAGTGGATAATATAGTTAGTCCAGAGAAATTTCCCAAAAGCATTTTGGACATTTAGAATATTGGAGAACTTGCCAAAATAATCGGCAAGTATAGAGAAATCCCTAGGGACATGCATGATATATTTGTAAATTTATACGGATGTGCTAGATCGGTGAGAGTCCCTTGGCTAGTACACAGCCACATGTGTAGGATACTATATCACGGTGCTAAGTCTATATGAGGCAAACTAAGTGTTCTCTTGAGGAATCTATAAGCTTCCAAGGGAATATATAATAAAGATTGATTGTAGAGATGTTTCTCTTGTCTTGCGTGAGGTTTTTGCTTGAATTTAGGCTTGAGGGGAAAGGTTAATTCTATAGACCAGCAGGAGTCTCATTGACAAAGGAGATAGCCAAGATTAGCTGATATTGTTAAGCAGATCTACACTTGAGAAAAAGAAGTTTAACTGGAATTGCAGTGTGAGAATTACCTTGATGGTATGGGAGAATTCCAGGATAGCTTTACGGTGTGTTTCCATAACCACATAAACCCCGTGTGGTTTATTCCGTTAAGTTTCCGAATTCATAAGGGTGTTGAAAGAAAAAAAAAGGGGGGTGTCACCTTATGAAACACCCCATTTACACGTCCACGAATAGGAACTCAATGACTATTCCAATCCAGTTGAGGGCTCTACCTTGCAATGGAGAACCGTGCTGAGGTGGATGAATATACTCTTAAACAATACCGGGGAATACTTTATTCTATTAAACCCGACTCCCAGTATTTGAAATAGTTCTGCAACCCCCCGCCCTTCCCACCAATTAATGTTGAATACATATGAAGGACATTTAATGGTGCTCTTATTTCATCGAGCAACATTGATCCAGGGGAGCGGGGATTCATTTAACATTTAATAAGCAGAGTGTCCCAACATTTAATGACCGAGATTGGTTCTCAAATAAATCTAAAAATCAAAAGCAACGTTGGAGTTGATATCGTTTTCTTCACAATTACTATGTTATAGCTTGTTATTGAGCTGTGTTGAGACAAGTAGAAAAGTATATAAAAATATGTTAAATTGAATTGATCAAATTTAAGTAGGATCATTTTGAATCAAGTAAGACCTTATATGAGCACAGCTCAGTCGTAGCATTATTACAAAAGTCATATTTTTAACATGTGATGCCACCAAAGCACATGTGGTGTTCGTCTGTCTCCCACAAATGAAAATTTAGTTTACCGTTTGTTTGTTTCTTTGTTTCTTTCTTCTTTCTTTCTTTTTTTTTCTTTCTCTTTTCTTTCTTTTTTTTTCTTTCTTTCTCTTCCTTGTTTCTTCTCTTTCTGTCTTTCTTCCTTTCTTTCTTTCTTTCTTTCTTTTCTTTCTCTTTCTTTCTTTCTTTCTTTTTTTTTTCCTTTTTTTTTTTTTCTTATTTCATTCATTTATAGCATCTCTTATAAATCGATTCAATAAGATTAAACAACAAATACGCAAAGAGATCCGGCATACTTCGCACATTATAATTTTTTCAAGGCTATACCTCCACTTAATCATTAGATTGGCCACATGGCAATTGTTCTGGACTGCACATTTGCTTCAAGCGTAAGTGAAAATTATTAGGTTTCTGGTCCTTAATTTGCAATCATAAATAATTTCTTTTCCGGAAATAATCATTATTATTAAATTAGGTATAGTGTAGGATGATTCTGGAATACACCGAGCATAATATTTAAATCGAATTGTTACAAAAAATCTTTAAATCTCTTCGATTGTGACCTAAATGCATTAAAAAATACACTAAGTGAAACGACACAAAATGCAGATCCGCTTAATTGCACTCACATGGAGAAGTGTTATTGTTTTTCAAGTAACCTTCATAAAATACTTTTTGCAAAGCTGCTATTAGCAATTCAGCAATTAAAGGAACTAACAGGATTTTCTAAATCGGAAAACAAAAAAATAAAATAATTAAAATCAGGTTTGTGAATGAATGTGTATAGATATCCTAACATCCTCTACATCAGCGAATAAGAGACCCAACGCTACTAACTTTTCCTCCTCTTCATAAAAGGAAAATAAAACCTGACTATGGGCGACTGTACAAACAGGGGCGTAAAACAGGGGGGTTCCCTTGTCAGAGGGGGGAAATTCCGGTTATGAGGCGTGTTTGTTTTCCCTGTTGGTTAGCAATTTTGAGGCAGAGATTTCTGGTGGAGGTTGAACATTTCCCAGTGAGCAGGCGAAAAAGGGCTGTTTTATCATGATATCAAGCTTTTCTTCCAGGTTCAAAGTTTCTGGGGTGGCACCTACCCCCCCCCCCCCCCCCACCCCCCAGCTACCGTAGTAAAACGTGTTCTTATATAGCGGAACCAATAACTTGAATGTGACTAGTGAGTAAGAGTAAAATAATATGGCTGGTATTCTGAATGGGAGGTCTAACTTTAGACTCGGTTGTTTATTAAACACGGGTTAGTCCTACATGAGTGGAAGTTTTCCTTTCAAAATACGGTGAAAGTTAAATGTAATAGAGGTAAAAAAATCCTCATGGATGGGCCATTGTGGCCCACCCAGGAGGAATTTCTCAATGTACAGCACATTTAGAGTATGCTGGAGGCAAAAAGGTTCCTTATGGTAGGACTAACCCTGGTTTAAACCTGGGACTGAAGTTAGTCTCCCTTTAAGAATACCAGCCTAATGTTTATCCAACATTTATCCACGGTGAAAATGCCACAATATTCATAAGTTTTTCCTGAATTAAGGTTGCCACAGATTCATAGGTCAACATCAGGAATGCAAAAAGAACAAAAAAGATCAAGTGTTTAGCGCCGAAATATTGGATGTTCAGGGATTAATCAAAGTAAATTAGATCCTAATTATGCACCTTTTCGGGGAAAAACGAATCATATCCTGAAACATGTAACCCGAGAAGAAGACCCACCACATGGAGTCCATTTGATCAGAAAAGTGAAAATTAGATGGTCTATAATTTCAAAATAACATGTGATCGTACCAGTCACAGTAAGCAAGATGCCTTTCACAAAGACATGTTTATTTTTGTATAAATAACTTATACATGCATTCTCAAACATTCAATATTTTATGGTTTTATGGGGATATGTTCTTAGAAACGTTGTTTAGGTCTTTCCTGCGAGACTTCATTACTGATATTTACCACTAGTATGTAGGGAAATGTAATTAATGTTTTGGTTAGTATTTGTTCAATATACAATTTTGACACCAATGTTTTTCAATACAGCATTTCATGGTTCTTGGGTGTGTTATAAGGGGGCAAAGTTTGACAGGGGTAAATACTAAAAGTGTTTAAATGTTTTCAAATATATTACAATTTGTTCGTGCCGCTTATAAGGCTTCTACAAAAGGTATTATTATTGCCATATCTATATAAGCTATGTTCAAGTTCAAGGTCATTCATTTACAGAATGGTCCGGATTTATGAAACTGGTTTTAATTCGCTCATTGGGTCACACTAAATAAGGAAGAAAAGTCTAAGAGTCGGTGTTTCCCCTTTCAAAGTGAGATTTACAGATCTGGCTAGTGTCTCCCATAAACCTGCGGGACCCCGGCAATATTTGTCAGTTTTAATCATCATCAAAAGTCATAGGCAATGGCCAGTAGATTTTCGGCTTCTGTACAGTAAGACGAAACAATATGACACCATTTTTCAAACAAACTTGTGAATTGAAATTTTACCCCAGTGGGACCTTGAACCTGTTTTGCCTTAATTCTTGAACTGTAACCATCAATAGGGCAAAGTATACCGTTTTGAAATCCTTGAAAGGTACCTATCATGATGGTCTACTTAAAAAACATTTTTTGACCCTGTTTTTATATTTGAGCCCCTGTCTTAAACCTTTCTCCTCGAACTACATGCAAGAATAACTTTAAATGCACCAGAAGGTTGGACTCTTACTACAATTATTGATTAGAAAAACTTGAACATTGACGTATAGAAACTGAACATCTTGTAATATGCAATCGACAAGATGCTCACTTTCATCAAATAAGGTTCGCGCAGGGTTAATTAATATAGATAATAACATACCTATTTTGAAATATTTCTCATCTTTGTTACTAAAAAAACCGAGATCTACTAATCCCAAGGTGAAAAATAATCCTTAAATCAATAGCGGTTTCCCCCTGTGAAATGAATTCGCTTCCGTTCCAATCACCCGACGTCTGCTGCCCACCCCTTTGATATCAATGCGGTACAATATAATGCTATACTCTAATTCAAATAAACTTCGCTTCCCATCTCATTTGATATAATCTCTCGATTATGTCTAAATTTTAACCTCCGTATTGACCCAATGGAAAAACTTCCTGCTGTAGATTTCACTGCATTGAGCCAGAGAAGATGAGAAAGAAGGAAATGGTTCGACTGCTAATTCAAAAGATAATCTGTTCAACCGACTATTCATCTTAATTGTCTCAAATCCAATACCCGCGCTACTTACTGGAGAACATTACAATACACCTTTCATTAAAATCCCAGAAATATTCCATTTACCCAGATGTCAATTGGTATTTGCACAGAGTCTATACACTATGGACGCGACCAGTACACATGTGTGAGATTCTGGTCCGATTTATGGTCCAGGACCATGTCGGTTAAATTATCTCATAAGTCAGCTATTCACTACTTTCTATTTTAATCGCCAACTATAATGTTTTCAGAGTATGCTTGCCCTGTGTGGGAGGGGTCGGCCCATGCCGAGAGGCTTGGTTCAGCATTGGATGACTCCTGCCGGATTGTCGCGGGATGTCTTTGTCCGACACCGGCGGAGAGCTTGTACACCCTAGCAGTGGTTGCTCCGCCGGACATCCGCCGTGGTGTAGCGAGCATGCAAGAGCGTAGCTGCCGGGTATCTGGTGTGAAGCACCCTGTGTCTGGATGGAGGCCTGCTGCCGGGCGCCTTGTATCCAGAGAGAGTTTCTTGGGCAGAGCCCGACCTCTTGAATGAGTCTCTAAGGAGCATAAGAGAGTCGCATTGTGGAAATAAAGACTTGCTGTCAACCAAGTAACAGCTATTGGTATTGAACCTGGTGAACATCTTCCACCTGGAGCTGACTCCACATGGGATGAATGGAGATGCCTCAACAGATTGAGAACCAGAACTGGCCGATCTAAAGTTTCCTTGCAGAAGTGGGGCAACCTGGAAGCAGATCAAGACACTACCTGTGGTTGTGGAACAGCACCACAGACAATGGAACATCTCTTGGTCTGCCCAATGTTGGAGCAACAATGCACAAACAAGGACCTTGCGGAATTCAGTGAAGCAGCCAGACGTTGTACCCATCTGTGGCTGGATCATATTTGGACACGATAAGAAGAATTGCAGCAATAGCAGCACATTTTTGAAGAGCGCCCCCAATTTTCAAAATTTGATATCTTTATACAGTTATGTTGGTAATTGTCTAGGAAACCACACCTGTAAACGAGAATGCTCAAAAATGCGTATTTATCATAAAATAAACGATTTTGTAATTAGAATTGGGATTCCAGATTGTACTTAACGGCAGAGCTGGAAATGCTAAGTTTATGTCCGTCAATGATGAAATTGTGCCACCTCAAGAAAATGACCTCTAACTTGACTTGCCTGAGCCAATACACACCGTTTACGCTCCCATAGCATCTGTAATGCTCGGTCACATCTCCGCCGATTCCGTATCCGCATCGCTAATTGGCCAGCTATTCTTAGACATGCGCTACGCCATGGGACTCCCCAGCAGCCAAACGCTGTGCTAAAGGCTTGAACAAGGAATGAAAAAAAACGGTTTCGCGGTACCCTGGATATCGCGAAATCGACGAATCAGGTGGTCGATCTGATGTTAGAAACGGATTCCTCACAAAAAAGACCCCTTAGCTCACTAGTTTTTGAGTGCCTGGAGTGTGGCATGACTTGACAGCAGCAATCGATAATGAGCCAGCTGATAAGGTAAGGAAAATGCTTGTATGGATCCTATTTTTCACGTTTTTTCGTCTTTTTTCAAAAATAAACCTATATTATAAACTAGTCACCTAACTAGACAAATTTGGTGCATAAATCGTTACGATTATAGGCCAAGTATTTTGCGCAATCTCTAGTATACAAAAAATCCGAATCAACGCTATCTGACCGGGTCCGAATATGTTAACAAGTTGTTGTGTACGTGTCAGCCACTTGGCATGTTACCGTCGAAAACTTGTGAACTCCCTAGCGCAGTGAAGATTTGCCAAGGTCGCGGTGAATCAATTTACTTTCTGACCGTGATTCAACAATGGCCGGCGCTGTGTGCCAAGACGACACGTAAATGAGGTGAATAAAATAACTAATGGATGAGCGTAGACACGCACATGCGCTATTCTCCGCCTATTCATATACTGGAAGGCGTTCCCAGCAGCGTGAATATTCTCTGAGATCACCCGAGATAATTTTCTATTACACAATCCTTCGTTTGCGACACATAGACATTTCGAGCTTAACCATTCACAGGTAATGTTTACTAGCCAGATACCAATGCAATCGTTTTAAAATCTCTTTTTTTGAAAAATTGAGGGCGCTCTTCAAAAATGTGCTATTATTACTTTAACTCCAAGATAATAATGAAGTGAAAGTTTACGCGTGGAGTGGGGATGGAACCGAGGATTTGCGGATTACACAGTGGCGTAACAGGCGGGGGGGAAGGGAGGATGGTTGCTCCCCACCCCCCCCCACCCGACGACTTTGGTCGGAAAAAATTGCAAATGTCATGCTAAATCAGCCCTTATTTAGCCCTCTGACCGGGAAAAATTGGCCTTTTGACCCCTCTGGGAGGGAAAATTTCACACGACTGGGAAATGTGCCCCCTCAGAGCGGGTAGGCCTGTTACGCCACTGGGATTACAAGACGAACGCACACAGACGTACGCCACGCAATACGAGCCAGACAGAGCATTGCTCTTTTGTAATACTTAAATAAATATATTAACGGAATAAAGCGCACACATAATCATGAATGGCGCCGCTATGAAACGAGTTTAAAATATCTTTTCCAGGACCATATCTTCGAGCCAAAAACTCATATCAGCGACTAGCTAAACGTACCCTCCTGCATCAATTATAAACAACTTTGACCCAAATTTTGGACGCGTTTTGGCACTTTTAGACACAAAAAGGTATGGTTGAGGTGTATTCAAGATGCATTCATCTAAAGATTCATCATACCATATTTCACAAGAACTAAATGGATTTTAAAATTAGGCTAAAATAACAACATCCTTTTATTGACCTTGAAACCTTTTAATTAAATATTTGTCGTTCTTAATCATCATCAAAACGTCATAGGCAATGCGGAATTCAGTGAAGCAGCCAGACGCAGTAACCATCTCTGGCTGGATCATATTTGAGAACCACTGTGTTTGGGACACGATAAGAAGAATTGTAGCAATAACAGCACATTTTTTGAAGAGCGGCCCCAATTTTCAAAATTTGATATCTTTGTACAGTTATGTTGGTAATTGTCTAGGAAACTACACCTGCAAACGAGAATGCTCAAAAATGCGTATTTAGCATAAAATAAACGATTTTGTAATTAGAATTGGGATTCCAGATTGTACTTAACGGCAGAGCTGGAAATGCTAAGTTTATGTCCGTCAATGATGAAATTGTGCCACCTCAAGAAAATGAGTTCTAACTTGACTTGCCTGAGCCAATACACACCGTTTACGCTCGCATAGCATCTGTACTGCTCGGTCACATCGCCGCCGATTCCGTATCCGCATCGCTAATTGGCCAGCTATCTTAGACATGCGCTACGTCATGGGACTCCACAGCAGCCAAACGCTGTGTTAAAGGCTTGGACAAGGAATGAAAAAAAAAAAACGCTTTCGCGGTACCCTGGATATCGCGAAATCGACGAATCAGGTGGTCGATCTGATGTTAGAAACAGATTCCTCACAAAAAAGACCCCTTAGCTCACTAGTTTTTGAGTGCCTGGAGTGTGGCATGACTTGACAGCAGCAATCGATAATTGAGCCAGCTGATAAGGTAAGAAAAATGCTTGTATGGATCCTATTTTTCACGTTTTTTCGTCTTTTTTTCAAAAATAAACCTATATTATAAACTAGTCACCTAACTACACAAATTTGGTGCATAACTCGTTACGATTATAGGCCAAGTATTTTGCGCAATCTCTAGTGTACAAAAAATCCGAATCAACGCTATCTGACCGGATCCGAAAATGTTAACAAGTTGTCGTGTACGTGTCAGCCACTTGGCATGTTACCGTCGAAAACTTGTGAACTCCCTAGCGCAGTGAAGATTTGCCAAGGTCGCGGTGAATCAAATTACTTTCTGACCTTGATTCAACAATGGCCGGCGCTGTGTGCCAAGACGACACGTAAATGAGGTGAATAAAATAACTAATGGATGAGCGTAGACACGCACATGGCGCTATTTCCCGCCTATTTCATATACTGGAAGGCCGTTTCCAGCAGCCGTTGAATTATTATCTGAGATCACCGATATTAATTATTCTAATTACAAAATCCCTTCGTTTTGCGACACATAGACATTTTCGAGCTTAACCATTCACAGGTATAGTTTACTAGCCAGATACCAATGCAACCGTTAAAAATCTCATTTTTTTGAAAAATTGAGGGCGCTCTTCAAAAAATGTGCTATTATTACTTTAACTCCAAGATAATAATGAAGTGAAAGTTTACGCGTGGAGTGGTAATCGAACCGAGGATTTGCGGATTACACAGTGGCGTAACAGGCGGGGGGGGGGGGGGCAGGGGCGGGTTGCTCCCCCCCCCCCCCCGACGACTTTGGCCGGGAAAAAAAATGCAAAAATCATGCTAAATCAGCCCTTTTTTAGCCCTCTGACCGGGAAAAATTGGCCTTTTGACCCCAAAATTTCCCACGACTGGGAAATTTGCCCCCTCAGAGCGGGTAGGCCTGTTACGCCACTGGGATTACAAGACGAACGCACACAGACGCACGCCACGCAATACGAGCCAGACAGAACATTGCTCTTTTGTAATACTTAAATAATATATTAACGGAATAAAGCGCACACATAATCATGAATGGCGCCGCTATGAGACGAGTTGAAAATATCTTTTCCAGGACCATATCTTCGAGCCAAAAACTCATATCAGCGTCTAGCTAAACGTACCCTCCTGCATCAGTTATAAACAACTTTGACCCCAAATTTTGGACGCTTTTAGGCACTTTTAGACACAAAAAGGTATGGTTGAGGTGTATTCAAAATGCATTCATCTAATGATTCATCATACCATATTTCACAAGAACTAAATGGATTTTAAAATTAGGCTAAAATAACAACATCCTTTATTGACCTTTTAATTAAATTTAACTTACCGAAAAGGGTATGAATTTAGTATTCTGCCACCACTAAGTAATATTAAATTACTTACATTAATGGCTTAAGTTCCTAAGGTTTTTCATCATTTTAGGTTGGGAAGAAAGTTACACTATTCTCCAAATATGAAATTTTCACGAATTTTCTTTGGTCATTTCGTACCTTAGTTTCACTGTGTACGTCGCTATTTTGTCAATATAAAGGCCAAGCGTGTCATCCAATTTGAATGCATTCCATTTCAGCTACAGGGAAAAGTCTGTCACATACCACTGTACCGTAGTAAAAATATACATAAGTCACACCATACACAACTATCACATTGTAGGCCTGTTTGTATCAACTTTTTACGTCTATTTCATTTAGTCCTTAACAAATACACATGACCAACTGAGCTACCCAGGCTGCCCGATAAACAAGACTGCAGCTGAGTACTTATTGGCGAGCGGTCCCGGCGTACAATACACACAAACACACCAGTGCACACTGTGCACGAGATCTTTAATGCTTACTAGCAAGACTAATATCATCAGATTAACAGTGGGTACGAGGTCACACATCATACACTGGAGCATTTGTATTTGATTATAATTTCTGCGCGCTTCAGGCGCAAGTCATCATAAATTGTCCCTTAGTACAAGACCATTCAAAGACCAAAATTCAACTGGAACTCTCCTTCATTTTTCTTGACAGGTCAAATTTCTTTTTGAGAATATATTATTTTGAGTAAAGGGTGTCGCCGCAAGCCAAGTGTCAAGAAATGGGGTCTCGGGTGAAAAGGTTGGGAAACCCTGATTTAGTACGTACTATAGTTAAATTTCCAAAGTCATTGTAGCTTAAAGTGTCGCGGAACAAGGACCTTCAAGTCTTTCTGTAATTGAAAACAAATGGGAAACCAGGAGCAGATTCTGAAATGGTATCTGAGAGAGTGAGTTATGCTTCAGCCACACCTGGTCACTCAGCAAGTGCGATAGCCCGACATAAGATTGCAAGATCGCTGCCATATATGCCCTAACATCTAAAGTATATAGTCTAGTAATTTTATGGTGTGACCCAAAACAAACATTTTTGGTGTTAATATACTTTGAAATTGTCCAAAAATAATATATTAAACCTAGTGGAACATGTTAAAATAAGGGGGAAACATTTGTACAGGCGTAAAAAATTAGAATTGTTCAAATTGATTTAAATGATGTACCAATTTATTGGGCTACTCCTAACGTTTAAAAAAGGTATAGTTTGCTCTATATATACGTTATAGTTTTAGTACAATAGGCACATAACAGTTCAAGGTCATCCTGGGTAAAATTCACTCAATGGTCCGATTTTCATCGGACTGGTTGTAAACTGTTCAATTTTTCCCACTAAATAAGTAAATGTAAATAGATTCTTTGTTTGAACTTAAAGGTTAAAGGTTTGAAATTAAAGGTTTCTCAATACAATTCTGTAGAAATTGATTCTTTTGCAATTAGTTTTGTGTTAAGACATCATTTATTCTATTTTGACTGGCCTAATACGGGATATTTAAAGGTGTCTTTCGTGAATCCGGCTAATGATATACAGTAATTCTGCTGAGTATTGTGCTGGTAATTTAATTGTGGGGATTGGGAGACGAACAATCATCTGCGTTGGTGGATTCGGACAACAGATGTAAACAATATGACCTTTGTTAACAATGCTACGAGTACAGCTTTTGATTTCAAATTATTCGACTAAAATGTTATCAAAATCAGGAAATTATCAACCACCAGTGAATATGGAATTTTAAACATTATAATTATTTATATAATTTCTTCATATCACTTAAAAAGTCATCTAATCCATTAAGAAAAATCTTAATCCATTAACGGAGACCACTTTCATGAAAGATAAATCTGGCTTGTGGTTTAATTATATCGCCTTCAGAATATAAGTACTAAAGGTCAATATAATGCACTTCTTCATTTCACCGATGTATTCAGAAAAACGCACATGGCTTCGGCACGGGCTAAATAGGTAGTATGCGGTGTTGTATGATCTGGAACCAGCGAATTCGCAATGCATTATTTTATGTATGAAATTTTCAAAAGTAGAATCTTAATGCGTAATGTCTGTTGCGTTATTCAATTATTGGATTAAACCCTAGTATTATTTTCCTCGGGGTGGACACATGGAAATTAGCCTATCGCGAAATTAACCTATGCGAAAATTCGATTTGGGACCCAAATAGGAGTACTGAATTTGCACGTGGTTATGGCTCTAAAATGATGGCAAATGACTAGCTTTAAATATAATGAGATTTTAGTTATTTGTTTTACCTACAATCGTACGATACTTCGTTGGCAACCGCACATCGCCAATTTTACGTCACCCAAATACAATCATGGTTTATTCATATTGCGTGGTTTGTATCCATTGCGCATATTGAAGTAATATTTACGTTCATGGCCAACCCTAGAGGGGGTAGGGTGACCACCCCCTATAAATTTTGTCTGCAAAATTATCCGTTCGTCAGGAAAAGTGTTGACCTCTAGGCAAAATCGTTAATAATGTAAAAAGACCTAGTTGGAGTATTTTCATGAAATGAATGCACGGTCCCCATTTGCAAGGATAACCGCGAACTGGCAACAATATGAATTGGAGCATTTACAGGAGAATTTTATACAACAATAGCCGAATTATATTGCAAGAGGTGAATACATTGTTATAACACCCTTATTTATTATGTGAAAAAATGACATTCCTTTCCCATTTACAGTATATTTTAACATATACAATGATCTATAGAAACCTCGAATAATAATATACTACTAGGCGGTCCTCGGGTTTCGCGATCACCTGGGTTTCGAGATCACATGGCTTGAATGATCCTCGGATTTTGCGGTTTTTGACCTTGAATGACCCCCAATGACCTTGTCGTGACCTTTAAAATTGTCGGCATCAAGAATCAACCCTCCCACCAGGTTTCGTCTGGATACAGTTACGTTTACCACACTTGACTCCTTTGACCTTGAATGACCCCTGATGACCAATTGCAAGGCTCGGTTTTAGGACGGTCAAGGGGCACCCACCCAACAAGTTTCGGGATCGTGCAACCTCTCGGTCTCCGACAAAATAGACGCTGCCAGACAGACAGACAGACATTTTGGTCGCTGAAAACAAATCCGGAGAGCTTTTTGGCCTAAGATGAATTTTAAGTTGGTAAAATTACTTTTAAGTTTTGTACATGAAGTCATTGGGATTTGGAGACAAACCATTGACATTTATATTACTAACATATAAGCATAGGTGTATTGCTTTCCAAAGTATGAAGTTCATGATTGCCTAAAATAAAGACAAAAATGTTCTTCACCTTGCAAGGGAGTAGAGTCACTCATGAGCACTGCAATCATTTTCATCTAATTGTCTGAATTGTCATAGGCACTTTTGTCTTTTGTCTGTTAATAATAGGATCGCAGTTGGAATGAAAACACACTGGCCTGCTACCACATCATTCTGGTATGTTATGTAACATTCACAACCGGGGGTGGTTACCACTCCCCATGATTTTTCGGGCGCGAGCTATAAGAGATTACTTCCAGAGAGATACCTGCGATTTTCCAATGGTGCGAACGAGGATGAGATATTAACATATTTGAGATGTTTTCAGATACATACATGTTGGCATACTGCTCGAAATATAAACATAACAATCGCTGATTTGACCAATAATTATGAATATGATTTCAATGTTACTCCTTTTTTGATAACGATAACATATTAATGACTTAATACATGTTGATTTGAACAAGGCTTGTGGCCAGGTTGGTGGCGCTATACCTCAACATTGTCTATAGGCTCAGACTATGGCGGCCAAGACTCTTTCAAATAGCAATTTATCAAAACGAACCAAACCTCACTTTGACTTTGACAATGTACTCTGCATCTCCTGACGTCAGAGTGAGTGCGTCGACTTTAGTTATACGCTGGAGGGTTGGTTTCTAAGATAATTGGTTGTTTTTTCTGTGCTTCAGTTGTAGTGATATTGACAAGGTTTTCAGGTAGACAGTTCCATTCCCATGTTTATGTAGCATAAAGCCCGTGCGCGAGTTCTCATTGGTGTGTTAACCCCAAGTGGGTTTCTTATTAAGTGACAACATCATCTTGTTGGTATCATTGTGTAGCGACATATTTCCTTTTCAAATACAGTAAAAACATATCAGGGGAGGTCATACCTATGAGCTTATTTATAACGTTTTTGTAAGGAAATCTCCAAAATCAAGACGTTTTCGACCATTTATGATATTCATGCAGCAAAATTGGTATTTATTTGGCAATTGTGTTGCCCAAAGTAAGCATGCACAAGTTCTAAAAAATAAGAAATAAATACAAAATTTTCAGTATTTGCTTACAGTAGCATCAGACGTATAGGAAGGTGGCAACCATCCTCCTCTTTGCGTCTTTGACGGGACACCCTGACCTCCCTGAAGGTTAGGTATCTCCATCTTTGTCGCTAAACTTACCGCAAAGGATGAATTTGCAAAAGCCTTGGATCACATTCGTTTGCGGTTTTTGTGGTGACAAGGAATCATACGTTAGGGGGGTGTTAACCCCCCCCCCCGTGTCAGACGAGGTTAAACCAGAACACCGCCCAGTGCTAAAGAAATCGATCAATCTTTCAGACGGTAAATTTTATTAAAAGAAAGTAAAGAGGTATATAGGGTTCTTCTTCGTTTTCGTTTTTTCTTTCGCTTTCTTTCTTCTTTCTCCCTCCTTTTTGGTCTTTCAATGCTCAACAAAAAGATAATACCTACCATGATTAAACAGCTTATACAACAAAGGCACAGACAGAATTCGGTATGTTATCACTCTCTCATAAATACTCCACATTATCATTAAATCTTGCACATGACATTTTTATCAAGTTTCTTGTTCAAAAATAGCAGTGAAATCACATTTTTCAAAAATGTCATATGTTATTTTTGGATTTCGAGAAAGCTTTTGACTCTTTAGAATGGATGTTTTTGTTTAAAGCTTTTGGTATCGTCCATTTTTGATCCAAAATGACATTAAAAGTTTGTATAAAAATCTAAGTATTGTGTAATGAATAACGGGTTTAGTTCTAATATTTTCAAAAAATTTTGTAGAGGTTTTCGTCAACGGTATCAATTGAGGCCCATATTGATTTATTTAGCGATTGAGTGCTTCGTTGTACAATAAGAAGATGACCAGAATATTAAAGGAATTTCTGTTAAAGATACCGAAATAAAGATTATTCCGTCTGCTGACGACACCACCTGTACTTTGGAAAATGAACAGTCTGTGAATATTATTCAATATTTTGAAGTCTTTTAAAAAATATCAATAAATCACAGGCTTTATGGTTGGGCTCTGAAAGATTTCTGTAGTAACAAACCTTTAATGTGGATTGGCCAAAAGAACCTATTAAAGCATTGGGAGTCTATTTTTCATATAATGGGTTGCTGCTGAAGATGTAATTTTGAACGAAAATAAAAAAATTAAAAACAATCTTAATATTGGAAAACCCTAAAGGCAATTAACATTAGCTGGTAAATTCTTTTAATTAAAACTGTTGGACTTTCCCAATGTTACCTAATGCTTCGGTAATTTCAATTCCGATTATCTTATCCCCAGTTTAAAAATGTTGTATATGATTTAGTGTGGAAAGGAGGTAATGTTTTATTAAAAGAAATGCCTGATTGGTAATACAATTGAAGGGGGTCCCTAAAGATTATACATATGAAATCAATGTTTGAGGGCCTTAAGGATTAATGGTTCACAATATATAAATACTGAAATAATGCTGCTTAGCAAGTGTTTTTGAGATACTTTTATGACCGTGTTGTGTGTTAATTATGTTTATGGTAATTTATCAATAGCAACAGATAACAGCAATGGGAATCATGTTTCCAAGTTTTTATAGAGGAGTTTGGGATTGACTATTTTAATTTTATCGAGTCAGACAATCGATGCTGTATTATCTCAATGTATGTGAATAATATCAGAATCTGTATAAATGGGGACCCTTTTTGTCAGACATTTGTTTTCGGCCGGTATTAATCGAGTGCGTGTCGTTCGATGAAAATGGTATATTATTCCTTTCCACTTTTGGATGGAGAAGGGTGTTGCTACACGCCTTCTTCTGCAGTGGAGAAGTTTGATTGCAGCTGTAACCAAAAAGTTGCAATTTGTTTTAAAAAAAAAACCAGGGTTTTCCATTAGGGAGGCGAGTAACTCTTTAAAATTAATGATTGTACCAAGTTTGAAAACTTGAATACTCGGCATTTTTATCAAATCCGAATTATAGAATTTTTGAGCCTCCTACATCACATATTAAAAATAATACCGAGTTTTGATTTAAGTAAGGAGGATTTGGAATCTTTATATTTTGCCTTTCAAATGCTGTCACGATGTAAACCAACTTTTTCATTATAAATTTAAATACCCAATGTCTTATGACACAAAAGTCGTTTGTATAAGCATGACTATTGTCAAGATAAACTGTGTTCTTACTGTAATTGTCAGGTAGAAACAGTCAAGCATTCGATATATGAATGTAGCTGTATAAATATCTCTGGAATGAGTTTGAACAATGGTGGATGGAATCGACACATCAAATAATTCTTTTAGACTATAAGTCTGTTTCTTTTTTGGAGTAGAAACGATAAGACAGATTTATTATTAAATCTTTGCATTATTATTAAAAGGAGGTGTAGTGTAGGCAAATTTTGGTTCGTTGTACAGTCAACTCTTGCCTCTTTTAAGCACTATTAAAATTTCATTACACATTGGCAAGCATATGTTACTGAGAAAAACATGTGCAATTTTCTCTAAAGTGAGTAGAATTGAACATATTTTATAATGTATATTATTTTACAATTTTTTGCAAGTATGTAACATGTACAAGTATAGCGATGTAATTTTGGTACTGCAAGTATCATTTTTCTGGTGTTGGGAATGAATGCTTAGTAGGTGGCTGTTCGATGAATGGTCCTTTTGGGCACCTTTTCAATTGAGGATGGTTTGTGCATGCTTATTGGTACTTTAAGTCCCATGTTTTAAATGTCCACCACCTGCGCTGGCTTTTTTACCTTTCCCAGGACACTGTCCTAGATTCGAAAGACAACCCGCAACCATGGCTACAAGTATTCTTTTTTCGTATTTGTCATCCTTTAAAAAAATGTTGTTTAGTGCAAAAAAAACAAAAAAAAAATATTATGGTGTTTTTTTTTTTTTTTTTAAAAAAAGGCTTATTCCGTAAAAGAGAAAAAAAATGTCATATTAGCTTTTTGGTTCTTTATTGCAATCATAAATAAATTACTCTTGAGGAATAGTCCTGATTATACTTGTATTATTGTATTATTTAGAATATGAGGATTCCAGGTATCTATACGATATATAATATTTTAAATCTATATAAACCACTTATGAAAATCTCTTCAAGCCACTTTCTAAATTTATTCAAATTGCCCGACGCTACAAGTACAATTCAAGATTAAGTTTTTATTGTTTCCAGTTGACTTGCAAACGATATAGGTCGTTATAACTCATTCGCATTTGACAAGGACTGCTTTTAGCCATCGAAGCACTTTCACATTGATTCTTTTTAATCTTGTTCTTATTTCAATACAGATTCTAAATGTCAGATTTAATTCCTAACATATCGCACGGTCAAAATCATCACTATATTTTGTTTTGCGAGGACGGACTTTTTAACTCATTTGTTCAAGCCAAAGTAATATATATGTGATTCTCAAAATGGAAATTTTGAGAAGCCAGTACCAGTGAAAAAAAATCAGAAGAAGTATGTGCACTTCACTGGATTCAAATTACAGCTTTTTAACAGAGTCTCAATCTAAATGTGTTACGTTCGACGGAAGTTTTACAAAATTGCTGATCAAATGTTTTCTATATATATATATATATATATATATATATATATATATATATATATATTATATATATATATCCTGAACGAATACTCCGTAATCTGTATTGTGCATTAATGCTTCTTTAATCATTTGTGATATTCTTGCCTTGGGCACTGCTAATATTTAAATTTAAAATCTCAAACACTAATTACAGAAGCTATTCGGCTCCTCTTTAAAAAATACAATATTGTTAACGATTATGATATGCATATTTTTGCATTATAGCGTACTCCGTTTCAATTTGCAGGAAAAACAAAAACAACAAAACAATAAAAAACAAAACACGCACAAAAATCACGTCCTCCAAAGGGTTTGAGGGTGGTTGCCACCCTGTCTAATTTCCTTAAAACGTATTCAAACTATACATTTTTGTTATCAAATTGAAGGTCTGTATCGGTTTTATCTAATTACATACAAATTTGTATCCACCATTTTTCATCTTTAAAGCGACATAATGACATAAAAAAATATTCAGACATAATGAAAAGGACCATTACTGAAATCACTTCCACAAGTTTGAAAACAATTTGGATGTTTACATTCTGTAAAAACAGTAAAAACAGGAAGAGTTCCAGAGGGGAAGGTGGCAGTTCGTGGCAATTCCTGGAACAGAAAACCAAGGTGTTGACATCCCTGACAGAATTTACAGTGTATCTAGCATGTTTTGTGACACAATTCAAAAGCATTCAGACCAGGATTCAGGCATTGTACTTTAGGCTTGTAGTAAGATATTGATCTGGCAAGTGAAAGATGGATTAGCCGGGATTAGCACATATACAATAGCAATGGTCTGTGAGCTGATGACAGCATGCTTTTCAAGTTTGGTAAATGCAGGCAGTAATGTCAGCATCCTTTTTCCAGAAATTGCCACGAACTGCCACCTCCCCCTCTGGAACTTTTCCTGTTTTTTACTGTTTTTACAGACTGTAAACATCCAAATTGTTTTCAAACTTGTGGAAGTGATTTCAGTAAGGGTCCTTTTCATTATGTCTGAATATTTTTATGTCACTATGTCGCTTTAAGTAACATATATCTCAACATATCACCGGAAAGCATAGTTTATTGCCTTCAGCAAAAATAAAATTTGCTGCAAAGATCATTCCCATCGCTTAGGTATAGGCCGAACTACAGTATTTAACCTGAGCAATTTTAACTCCTTATGGTAGTTAAAAATCACAGTTTTTTTGTTGAGTAAACTTGACTCAAAAAGGTTGTGTAGCAGTTTCACTCTGCCTTGTAGTAAACATTTTACTCAGTAAAAGAGTCTATATTTGACTCAAAATTTGTTGAGTAAAATTTTACTCTGCTTAGTACTCAACAGTTGAGCTGTCAAGAGGGTAATAAAACTTTACTCAACCCACAAGGAGTAATATTTTGTACTGTATTTGAGTAGATTTCTTGCTCAGCCGTTGAGTATCATGTTTGATTGAGCACACTGTTTGCCCAACTGTTGAGGAAAATTAATTTTACTCAATTGACATTGAGTAATACTTTGGATGCAGGTAAAGCAATATGTTTATTCATCAGAAAGCTACAGGTTGCTCACCAGACTATGCCATGCCTGGGTGGACCAATTTTTCCAAACCACTGTGTAACTGGTATGAAAAGGTCTAGGACATACGCTTGAGTTTGTATAAAATGACACAAGCAAGATTTACTTCACTTTGGTATTCTTGGTTTTAAAATAACACAAAATCTACAAGGACATGTTTTTATTATTTTAATTTTTTTCGAAGTCCTGGTAGTTCAAAATCACGATCTTAGTAAACATCTGAAAGTCGTGTACCGTTTTACATGCACCGGTAAAACTATAGGTCATAAATTTATCAGCAAAAGTTTGAAATTCGCGCTGGCATAAATACGACCCATAAGTTTACCGAGCAAATCGAATCACCATTGTAATACACAGCGATCACAGCAATGCAGATATCTAGTCACTCGGTGAAATGTTACCGAATTCATAAGCTTGATATGCAGTACCGTAGACATAGTCCGGTTACAGCGGAAACTTACCAACTTTATTGCATCCCCACAATAATTACTATTATCTGATTATAACTTGTTGATGTAAAATGGGTGTTTCCGTAAATTAGGGTACCAGTAGACTTTGGTGTCCCGTTTACTATGTGACATTTTGTTTATTTAAATTTAACAATGAAGATATGTATTCAAACTGATAAATTCCATTTTAAATTACAGCTTTTGCATCTAATTTTCAGATTATATAATATGAAACATTGAACTCATTAACTTTCAATTTTATGTTTAACATAAGGTGTCATTTCCCGTGTAAATGGGACACCAAGCCCGTGACATGAAATAAAAAGGCCTAAACATTGTGTTCTTGGTTTTAATGTGCATCAAAACCTTGAAAATATAATGGTATATTGTTCTGATTTATTATAAAGCAAACACATAAAGCTTTCGTAACATAATAAATCTGACTGTTTTGGTAACTATCCGACCATGTTATAATCGATGCAAGTCATTGGTTCCCCGTGTAAACAACACCCACAATTTTGGTGTCCCGCTTTTCAGGTTTACTATGGGAACCAATGGTTTGTTCTGAGAAACAGAATGTCAGTTGACATGTCAAGGCAAAGCAATTGTTTGCATACGTAATTCATTCTATATCGTGCAAAGTTTGTGGGTAGAGACAGATGTATCTAAAACTCTTTAAATTTTGAATATCCTGTGGTGATCTTGGTAAACCGTGTAAACGGGACACCAAATGGGTCCCGCACACTTGATGCCTGAAAAACATGTTTGAGATGTATATGCAGGCATGACCATTGGTACTATTAATATTATTGTGCCACCTCAATAACCCAATGGACATATAAACTATATACATATCACATGTAATGAAAATATATCGTCGCTGGGCGGGAAAAAACCTCATATGTAACTCTGAGGTCAATTGCAAAACCACATATGTAGAATGTGGGCCCCAGTGCTAAAACCTCATCTGTGCATTTTGGTCACATCGCGTTCTAGCTTGAATTTCATGCCAATATGATAATAAATCATATGGCACTTTATTTCAAAATCTGGTAAATAATTACCTAAAATATTTACAGAAAGAAAACCTTCTAGTGCATGGCATTACAGCAAAATTATTCATTTTTGTGTCGCTCGAAAAGGTTACAATGAGGTTTGTCCATGTAACCGTTTTTATGCATGTGAGGTTTTGCTTTTAAAGGTCAAATGCAATATGAGGTTTTCCCGCCAGCGACGATATTTAAATCAGACAATTGGTTTGGTGTCCCATTTACACGGGGAAACGAATGCAGTTTATTGCAATATTTTCAGTTTTTGAAAGTACTTTTGACTAATTTGATAGTTATTTTATTTCAGAATGGTATTATCATATATTTGTTCAAGAAATTATTGAGATTCTCCTTATAATTCTTGTTGTCCTTTTTCTCTCAAAATATGTCACAAGTTGGTACCCTAATTTACGGAAACACCCAAATACAAAATGGCCAGATTTCCGCGACACCCCAGCTGGCATAAGCATCTGCATGCCGCCATCGTGGCAATTAGTGGGATGCACGTGATCTGGGGTCGTCAACGTTGCTTAAGATCCGAATCAACGTGGTGTAATTTCTGATCCATCACTGTGTCAAACTACTTTGTCACGCAACTTCAAAACTGATCAACATTTTCTCAACACGCTTTCTCCCCGCACTGAGTAAAATATTTAGAGTGTCCTTTTAATTGAGCCTTTTGAATACTACGTCTTTTTATGGTTGCACTGAACTATTTTGAGATAGAGTGTCTCCTTCTCGGACTACACCGTATCATCACATACTTGAAAGGTCATGTCAATAATCAAACTTACCCTGAGTGCATCTAACATGAGTCTGTGTTTCCAGTGGAGTCAAATGCCTTCTAGTAGTCTACAAATCCAAGGCAAAATCGGAATTGGTATTCATTGGTCTTCTTAATTGACTAGGTTATACCTTGTTTGTGATCTGTGGTTGAGAATCCGGCTTCTAACCCTAAAGAGAATGTTCTAGTGGGTATAACGACAAATTACATAATGTTGACCGTTACTTCTTATTTTCTAAATGTGATATATGTAGACAATAAAACCCAAAACAAGATGTTAGCTCATTATAATGAAACTTGTGTTGGTGTTTTGATTAGGATTTTTTTTAAGTGAGAAAGTCATATGTAAAAATGCTTTTTTAATTAAGCGTTGCTATTTTGGACTGATTTTGCATAACATGTAGTAGAATCATTTTGAATCATAAAAGCCTTAAGCCCAGCTGCGTCGTGCATTATTAACAGAATTCCTTTTTGATGGTTGTCTGAAGCCCACACGCACTGTATGTCGTCCACTATCCCCACAAATGCACCAATTACTGTTCTTTCCTTCTTTCCATTCTTTCTTTCTTCTCTTCTTTCTTTCTTTCTTTCTTTTTCTTTTTCTTTCTTTCTTTCTTTCTTTCTTTCTTCCTTTCTTCCAGGCGGCTTCAGGCGCCTTGTTTGTTTCTTTGATGCGTATTTCTTCCTTCTTTCTTTCTTCTTTCAACTGCTTCTAGCGCAGTCATTGTTTGACGTATTCTGACTAGACGTGCCATCAAATGACCGCTGACTTGGACCATTATGTCATATGTACTATGACCCCTGTCTGACCTTGACCTGGCCACAGGCGTCAAATAGTAATTTAATGTCAAAACACTATCTTCTTCTACAGTATTACGCCGATAGTAACCAAACTGGTTCAGATGAACTACTGACCCTTGCTTCAGGGATAAGGAGTCAAAGGTCATTAAGGGGGTCATTTCCGGTTTGAGAGCCAAACATTGTGAAAGAGCACATGTATTGTTACCAGGCAGGGTCTTCGGGTTGTCCACAGTTTCAGGATCAAAGGTCATTAAGGGGTCACTTCGGTCAACAACCAAAAATATTCAAAAAATTTTTATCTCAAAACCCAAACATAGTACAGTAACTTAACTTTTCAGATTTGCATTCATGTTACCTGATGTATGCAAGGTATTTTTATTTTAGAGGTCAAAGGTCATTTAAGGTCATTTCCGGTTTAAGGTCAATAATTTCAAGAATTTTTATCTCCAGAACTAAGCATAGTAGAATTTGTTTTTTTATTTGCATTGGAACAATGCATTTTTGTTGTGTATACGAGGTTTTTATACCGGGTTCAAAGGTCATTAAGGGGGTCAAAAGGTCAATTTTGCCAAAAAATGCTAAAAATAAGACCAAATTGGATTTATCTCGGCCTATAGAGGAAAGATAAGGCCCGTTATTACTACTATGATGTAACATTAATAGTAGAAGAGGTCTATGATAGTCTCGACCCCAAAGGTCAAAGTTCAAGGTCAAAGGTCAAAATTTACAAAAAACCTCCGATTGAACTGAAATTTGTCAGGAATAATCCTCGTGATATCGTAAATACAGAACAATTACAGTTGACCCCACTCGTGACCCAGGGTTCACGTTATAGAGGTGCAAAGGTCAAATTGCACTCACATGGCGAAGTTTTGTTGTTTTTCAAGTGACCTTTGTAAAATACAGGTTGTCATAAATAATTCGTATTTTACAAAGCCTGCTATTAGCAATCAAGCATTTAAAGGCACTAACAGTGATTTTCTAAATCCGAAAAATGGAAAATAAAATAATTAAAAACAGTTTTAATTGTTTCTGCGAGCCTGTAAGAAGTATAGATATCCTAACATCCTCTACAGGTTATACACCACTAACCTAGCTGCCGTAAGGATCAACAAATCTTGGGTGGACTACTTTCTTGCATGGCATCTGGGAAAAAAGTGCTTTTAAATGTCTAGAAATGCACTAGTTATATTTAACAAAGTGATGGAATTATTAATGGAATTTCATGATTGACATGGTAGATTCGTATGTTTTCTCAAACTAAGTGGCATTTCGACAGTGAATTTGAGGCAATTTAGTCCGCGCTCATCAATTTCACATCGATTTGCAAATTGCTAACTTTGGCGGACTATAGGATCTTGTGCTGCCGGTCTGACGTCGGGGAGTTGGTGATTCGTAACAACTAAAACATTTTCTGGTCATCAAAATTTCAATTTGGTTACTTTAATTTTAATTGTGCTTTAGAAGCACGAGTATATCATGCGGTGACTACGTGCGCTGCCATGGAATTTGCCCCAATATATTAACATTTATAAGGTGGTCAGCAGTTCTTCATGCTTGGGGCCGTTTGTATACGATATACGTTGGGCGTGTTGGTACTACCTGTGGCCAGTTGGTACCAGTACTTAGGGCGAGGTTGTACTTGCCAGTTGACTCAAAATCGCTTGAAACGAATATGGCTGGGCGCTGCGGTAGCCGGATCGGTACCAAGCTGCATTTGAAATTGAGGGGTTAGAGAGATTGCCCGGGTTTGACCCCTGAATGAATAGGTATGCAAAAATCTGCTGCCAACAAATGTGGGCTGGGTCCACGGTTCTTCCGACCAGTATTAGTGATTATAGCCAGTGCTGTGTGCAGAAACAGCCAAAAGGATGGTAAGCGCGACTGACTGTAATGACCGGGGGTGACCTTTGACCCCCAATCTGTGAACATCCTGTATGGCACTTGGGTCAAGGGTTATTATGACAAAGTCTTTTGTTCCGATCAAGCCAACAATGGAACACTAGTAGCATTTTGAATATTAAGGGGTTAGAGAGACTGCCCTTTTGACCCCTAAATGGACTTTGGATTAAAATCTGTGAACAAGCATAAGGCCAGGCATCTGGCAATTACTGTGACCGAATGGCATTGATAGCACCCACACTGGAACACCACTGTGGGCGAAGTAGGGAAAAGGGTGTTCGCGCGCCAATGACCCGCTATTGACCCTACGTGACCCTTATGGTCAAACTGGACACCGTATAGAACCTTGGTCAGGGGTCTTGTGACCAATTCTCGTTACAATCTGCTCAAGCGTTGGCATAGTGATTTGAAGCAAGGTACAAACCAGAAAGAAAGGAACGAGGCCATGCTTTTTCTTTTTGGGTAGACATGGCGAAACAGATGGCCTGGAATAAATCTGAATGACCTTAGAGCCAGTGCTATTTAAACTTGATCAATGTGTCACAGGATGTCGTTAAATGTATTTTTGTGTGTTAACAACGTTACAAGGATCAGTATTATTGAGTTTAAACTCAATCAAACATGTCAGGAATTTGACCTTTTAACCAATATAAGTGACCCCTGGGTCAGGATGGGGTCACACTGTACTGTTTTGTATTTATGATGTGACGGGGATAATCCCTGACAAATTTCAGCTCAACCGGAGCTTGTTTGTAAATTTTTGACCTTTGACCTGGAACTTGACCTTTGGGGTCAAATACTGTCATAACTACTCCTACTTTAATGTTACATCGCTGCAGCAATAACGGCTTTATCTGTCTTTCTTGTAGGCTGAGATATGCCAATTTGGTCTTTTTTAGCATTTATTTTGACACATTTGACCATTTTGACCCCTTAATTGGACATTTGACCCACATATTAAAAAAAACCTCATGTACACAGCCAAAATTGCATTGTTCCAGGTAAATGTAAAAAAATCTGATTGTTAGTTATGAGATCAAATCAGTGGTTCCTCTGGAACCAGTTTGGTTGATAGCGGCCATATCCTGTAAAAGAAGATATTTTTGCAAATTAAATGACATATTTTGGCTTTCAGACCGGAAATGACCACCTTAATGACCTCTGACTCCTTATCCCTGGAACACCCTCATGAAGCATGGGTCAGATGTTCCTCTGAAAGAAGTTAGAAGTTTAGTTAATATCGGCATAACCTGTAGAAGAAGACGCATGGGTTGGCAATTAAATTACAGATTTGATGCCTTGTGCCAGGTCAAAGGGTCAGACAGGGGTCAAAGTTCATATGACATGAAATGACAAGAAGCGGTGGTCATTTGGTATTCCTAACATCTATGAACCAAGTGTCAGTGGTTCCTCTGGAACCAGCGTTAGTTGATATCGGAGTAATGCTGTAAGAAGAAGATAATTTGTAACCATTAAAATTACATATTTGACGCATGTTACCAGGTCAAAGGTCAGACAGGGATCAATGTCATGTGACATAAATGGTCCAACTCAGCGGTCATTTGTTGTAAGTCTGGTCACAATAACGTCACCACAATGATTGAGCTAGACGCAGTTGAAGTGTTGAAAGGTACGTTTCAACTAAATCCAAGAGGTCAGGGATTGACATGGCCACCTCTATAACGTGACCCCTGGGTCACGAATAGGGTCTCAACTGTAATGTGTTCTGTATTGACGATTCAGAGGATTATTCCTGTCAAATTTTCAGTTCAATCGGACTTGTTGTAAATTTTGACTTTGACCTAAAAGGCCGTCTTTGTAAAGAACTAGCCTGGAATAACATATGAATGACCTTTGACCCCCATGCCTAATCTTCTTGACCAATGGTGTATTTATGTTGACAATATGACTGTAATTTTTATATGTTAACAAAAAGTTACAAGGATCATATTGGTGAGTTTCAACTCAATCCAAGCATGTCAGAATTTGACCTTTAACCACCTCTATAATGTGGACCCCTGGGCACGGATGGGGAACTTTATTCGTATTTACGATTAATCACGAGAATTATTCTGTCAAATTTCAGTCTCAATCGGAGATTGTTGTAATGTGAACTTTGACCTTGGGGTCGAGACTATCATAGATATCTGCTCCTATTTATGTGACATCACTGTAGTAAATAACGGATTTATCTGTCCTTTTAGGTAAGATAAATCCAATTGGTCTTATTTTAGGCATTTTTTGGAAAAATGACCCAGAGAGAGACCCCCTAATGACCTTGATCCGGTTAAAAAAAAAAATCTCGTGTACACAACAGAATGCATTGCTTCCAAGCACATAAAAAAAATTTCTAATATGCTTAGGTTCTGGAGATTAATTTTGAAATTATTAACCTTAAAACCGGAAATCATCTTAAATGACCTTTTTGACCTGGCAAAAATAAAAATACTGCATCAGCAGGTACATGATGCACATATGCAAATGTTAAAATCCGGTACTATCTTTGGTTCTGAGCAAATGTTTGAAATATTCTGGAATATTTGGGTTTTGACGAGAGTGGACCCTTATGACTTTGATCCTGAAACTGTGGACAACCGAAGGACCCTGATAGTAACCAATACAGTGTGATCTAATGACCGCAATCGCACTACGTAATTTTGTACGGACCAGGATTTTTTGAATATTTTCCCATTTTTGGATTTCAAAAACCGGAATGGCCCCTTAATGACCTTGACTCCTATCCCTGAACACCTATATGAAGCAGGGTCAGTGGGTTCCTATGAACCAGTTTGGTTGATATCGGGCGTATGCTGTAGAAGAAGATAATTTGTAACAAAAATGACAATTTGACGGGCTGTTGACCTTTGAAACTCTATAACGTGACCCTGGTCACGAATAGGGGGGGGGGGGGTTTCACTGCATTTTCTTCTGTATTTACGATATCCCGATGATTATCCTGTCAAAATTTCAGTTCAATCGGAGATGGTTTGTAAAGTTGGACGTTGACCTTGAACTTGACCTTTGGTGCGGGGCGACGACTATAATAGACTCGTATACTATAATGTTACATCACTGTAGTAATAACGGGCTTTATCTGTGCCTCTATAGGCTGAACTAAATCCAATTTGGTCTTCTTCTTTAGCATGTTTGGTAAAATTGATTTTGACCCCTAATGACCTGTGATCCGGTATAATAAAACCTCGTGTACACACAAAAATTGCATTGTTTAATGCAAATAAAAAAAATTCTACTATGCCTAGTTCTGGATGATAAAAATTTTGAAAAATTATTTGACTTAAAACCGGAAAGGACCTTAAATGACCTTTGACTCCCCCCCCCCCCCCCAAAATAACATACTTTGCAGACACCAGGTAACAGGAATGCAAAATCTGAAATTAAGTCACTGTATAGGTTTGGGTTTGAGATTAACATTTTGAAATATTTGGAATATTTTTGGTTTTGACCGGCAGTGCCCCCTTAATGAACCTTTTCGATCCTAAAACTGGTGGACAACCCGAAGACCCTGCTGCGTAGCAATACATGTGCTCTAATGGACGTCACTCTGTTACGTATTTGTAAGGACAGCGATTTTTAAAATTTAGAATATTTTTCACAATTTTGGGCTTTCAAACCGGAAAAGGACACCCCTTAATGACCGTTGACTCTTATCCATTAACCATCCTACATGAAGCAAGTGTCAGTGGGTCCTCTGAAGAAGTTTGATTGATATCGGCGTAATGCTTTAGAAGAAGATAATTTGTAACATTAACTTACATATTGACGCCTGTACAGGGTCAAAAGTTCCATCAGCCAGGGGTCACTGTCATGTGACATAAATGGTCCAACTCAGCGGTCATTTGATGTAGATCGGTCACACTACGTCAAAAAATGACTGAGCTAGACGCCAGTGAAGGTTGAAAGGTTGAGTTTCAACGAAATCCAAGCATGTCAGGGATTTGACATTGCACCTTCATAACGTGACCCCTGGGTCAAGAATAGGGTCAACTGTAATGGTTCTGTATTTACGATCTCATGAGGATTATTCCTGTCAAATTTCAGTTCAATCGGACCTTTTTTGTAAATTTTACCTTTTTGCCCTGGAACTTTGACACTTGGCGGTCGAGGCTATCATATACCTCTTCTTCTATGAATGTTACATCACTGTAGGAATAACGGGCTTTATATGTCCTCTATAGGCTTGAAACTAAATCAGACAATTCTGGTCTTCTTTTTAGATTTTTTGGTTAAAATTGACCTTTTGACCCATTAATGACCTTTGATCCCGGTATAATAAAAACCTCGTGGAACAACAAAATGCGATTTTTTCATTGCAAATCAAAAAAATTCACTATGCCTAGTTATGGAGATAAAAATTCTTGAAATATTGACCTTAAACCGGAAATGACCTAAAGGACTTGGACCTCCAAAATAAAAATACAGGTAACATGAATGCAAATCTGAAATTTAAGCACTGTAACTATGTTCGGTTTTGAGATTAACCTTTTTGATATTTGGAATATTTTTGGTTTTTGACCGGGGAAGTGAAACCCCTTAATGACCTCGATCCTAAACTGTGGACAAACCGAGGACCATGACTTGTAGCTACGTGTGCTTCTAAATGACGTCAATCTGGTACGTAATTGTATACGGACAGCCAGCGATTTTTTTTTGAATTATTTACACAATTTTTGGATTTCAAACCGGAGAAATGACCCCCTTAATGACCTTTGATCCTTATCCCTGAACACCCTATATGAAGCAAGTGTCAGTGATCCTCTGAACCATGTTAGTGATATCGGCCGTAATGCGGTAGACGAAGATAATTTGTAACATTTGAAATTACATATTGACGCCTTTGGCCAGGTCAAAGTCCGCCAGGCGGTCAATGTCATGTTGACATAATGGGACGGGTCAGCGGTAATTTGATGTAAGTCTAGTCAGGATACGTCAAACGATGACTGAACTAGACGCAGTTGAAGTGTTGGCGAAGAAGTAAGAAGAAGGCAGAAAGAACCCATCAAAACCAGCACAAGACGGCCTAGAGGCCGTCTTGTAAGAAAAGAGACGGAAAAGAAGAACGCTGGTGAAACAGAACACAGCGATTTGCAATCGGGCTGTGTAAAGAAGAGGAAGAAGAAAGAGAAGAAAGACTAAATGCAACATTTATATAGCGGCCCTTTTTTTATACAATTTTAAGTCATCAAAGCGCTTACATTTATTCCGCGTCACTCAAGATAAATCACCTTTTTCACATATTGAAACTTCGGCAGCCACTTACCAACGGCCGCCACAGTATGATTACCCCTACAGCTCCCCATTTACACATGGGTGAAGTGAGGCAAGGGAGATAAAGTGTCTTGCCAGGGACACAACGTTGGCCACGGCGGGGATCGAATTCTCACCTACTGATATAGTACTGCGTTTCCCACTGACCACACGTGTCTCAAGAACGCTTAGTGAAACAGAACCACACGGCCGATTTGCAATCGGCGTGTAAAGAACTAGCCATGCGTAGACATGGTGAACAAAACGGCCTGAATAGCATCTGAATGACCTTTGCACACAATGCTTAATAACTGGATCAATGAGTCACAGATGTCGTTTAATGTATTTTGGAGTTAACCAACGTTACAGGGGATCATTATTATTTCGTTTCAACTCAATCCAAGCATGTCAGGAATTTGACCTTTAAACCCAAAATAACGTAACCCCTGGGTAATGGAGGGGGTCAACTGTACTGTTTTGTATTATGAGTGTACCACGGGGATTATCCCTGCCAAATTTCATCTCAATCGGAGGCTTGTTTGTAAATTTGACTTTGACCTTGAAAACTTTGACCTTTGGGGTCAAGACAATCATAGACTATTCTACTATACAGTAGTCACTGTAGCAATAACGGGCTTTGCCTGTGTCTTAGGCTGAGATATAGCAATTTATCTTTCTTATGTTAGCATATTTTGACACATTTGACCATTCGATACCTTGAAAGACCTTGACCCCAATATAAAAAAACCTCATTACCCACCCAAATTGCATTGTTCCAGTGCAAATAAAAAATTTGCTTGCTTAGGTCTGGGAGAGAAAAATTACTTAAAATTAAGCTCAAAACGGAAATGACCTGGTAAATGACCTTGACCCCAAAATAAAAATACCTTACAAAACATTGGCTATCATAAATGCAAATCTGAAGATTATGTCACTCGTGCTATGTTTACCTTTTAAGATAAAAATTGAAAATTTTTAAATATTTTTTGTTTTTGACCGGAAGGACCCCTTTAATGGACCTTTGATTCCTTATTCTTGAACACCCGATAGTAGCCGGGACAGTTGGTTCCTCTGAACAAGATTTTTAGTTGATATCGGATAACCTGTAGAAGAAGCTATTTTGCCAATTAAATGACATATTTGGCTTTCATATCGGGACAATTTGACCACCTTAATGACATTTGACTCTTATCTGGAATACACTATATGGAGAAGGCGTCGTGTTCCTCAAAAGAGTTTAGTTGATTATCAATAATCTGTTAGAAGAAGATATTTTTGGCAATTATAAATTACATATTTGATTGCTTGTAATCCAGGTCAAAGGTCATACAGAGGTCAAAGTTCATATGACATGAATCGGAACGTCACAGCGGTAATTTGGTTAAAGTCTGTTCGAATGCGTCAAAACGTGACTGAGCTAGGCGCATTGCTGCAGCAAGAGAAAGAAAGAAGAAGAAAAAGAAGAAGAAAAGAACGCATCAAAAACAGAAACAAGACGGCTGATGGCCGTCCTGTAAAACATCAAAAACAGAACAAGACGGCTACGCCCCGTATTGTAAGAACGCATCAGAAACCGAACAAGGCGCCTTGAGGGCCGCATTGTAAGAAAGAAGAACGAAACGCCTCAAAAACAGAACAAGACCAGGCCTGAAGGCCGCCTTGTACCTAGACCTGGGAACAGATTTCTAATTACAAAGACGGCCTTATTGGGATGGATGGTGATCCCCTTTAATTGACCCCTTGAGGTGACTTGACTTGACCCCTGTAACTCACCAAATATGTCACAATGTCATTAAATGTATTTTTACGTGTTAACAACTTTTTGTACAAGGATCAATATTATTGAGTTTCAACTCAATCCAGTCAGAGGGGAATTGACCTTTTCACCCTATAACGGTGGACCCTGGTCACGGATGGGTCAACTGTCGTTGTTCTGTATTTATGATGCAACGAGGTTAACCTTGTTTGTAGAGTTTGACCTTTGACCTGAACTGTGACCTTTGGGGTCGAGACCATCATAGACTTCTTTTACAATATGTTACATGACTGAAGAAATAACAAGCTTTATCTGTCTTCAATAGGCTGAAGATATAGCCAATTTGGTCGTATTTTAGCATTTTGTGGCAAACACCTTTTGACCCCCCTTAATGACCTCCGATCCGGTATAAAAAACCTCGTGTACACAGAAAACAAAAGGAATTGGTTCAAGTGCAAATAAAAAAAGTTTATGCTCTGCTTAGTATGGAGATAAAATTTCTTGAAATTATTTACATTAAAAACCCGGGGAAATGACCTTAAATGACTTTGACCTCCAAAATAAAAATACCTTGCATACTCAGTAACATAAATGCATATCTACAAGTAAGTCACTGTATATGTTTTGGGTTTGAAATAAACATTTGAATATTTTGGTTTTTGAACGGAAGTGACCCTTAATGACCTTCGATACTAAACGTGGGCAACCCGAAGACCCTGCTGGTAACAATACATGGCTCTAATGACGTCACTCTGTACCGTAATTTGTAAGGACAGCGATTTTTGAATATTTTCACAATTTTAGTACCACAATTTTTTTGAATATTTTCACAATTTTTGGCTTTCAAAACCGGAAATGACCCCCGTATGACCTTGATCCTTATCACTTGAACACCTATATGAGGCAAGGGTCAGTGGTTCCTGTGATGAAGGAAATTTGGGCGCATATCGGGCGTCGTAATCTGTAGAAGAGATAATTTTGACAATCAATTTAAATCAAATTATTTGACGCCTGTGGCAGGTAAAAGGTCGACAGGGGTCAATGTCATATGACATAAATGGTCCAAGTCAGCGGTCATTTGATGTAAGCTAGTCCACCATCCGTCAACGATGGACTGAGCTGAAGCAGTTGAAGTGTGATTGACAAGAAGAAGAAGAACTAGAAAACTCCAGGAGACTATGCCCGTACGTAGCTTTGTTTTTTTGATGAAGTCATATTGACCTTTGACCCTGAACGATGGTCTTAGATTGGGGTAATGTGGACACTTTTCACTTTTCATTGATGCATACAAGTGGCATGCTATGTAGGTCAATTAAGCTTCTGTATATTGCACTAGATGACCACAGTTGGACCTTTGAACACCCATATTGTGCACATAAAAAAAATAGAGTTTTCCCAGTGGTTATTGTGAACACATTTTGACATAAATATCTTACGTTGGTTGATGAGTTATAGAGTTTTTGTCATATAATTGCTAATTTGCATATCTACACGGGACCCTTGGGGCCAATATTCTGTCACATGATTCGTCGCGACATTATCCGCAACTTTTGCACAGATCACATCCAAGTGTTATCGCTTTTGAGATAAGCATTTTTGACATATTAATTAGATAATGCCGCATTTGAAGTTTATGAGTTCCGTATTAATTCTGTGTACAAGCTGTATGATTTACTGACCAATGACGATGCTCATGCAGAAATTTTAGCAGTAGTGCACATTATCTGTAGAGAAAGTAGGCTTATAAAGATTTTTAGTTTTGACATCTAGTGACCCCTACGAGGAGGTCAAAGGTCAAACTCTGTACACCCCTAGTAGCTTGGTCAGTGGTTCTTCTGACATTTTTTATTTTGGTCAATATCGGCCCAGGCCGTTTGGCAGAAGAAGACAGAAGAAGGCGAAAAAGCGATGGTCGGAAGAAAGAAGAAGAAGGAGGAAGCACTAGACGACTCCAGGATATATGCCCGAGTAGTTTCAATGACCTTTGACCATTTAACGATTGCTCACAGAGCGGGGTCGATGTGGACTTTCTTTTTCAATGTCATGGGCATACAGATGCCATAGACTAGATAGGTCAATTTAGATTTCTTTAAATTTGATCACTAGATGACCCATTTTTGACCTTTGATCCATATTGGCTGCACATAAGTAATTAGAGCATTTTCCAGTGGTTTCTTGTGAAACACATTTGACTGTATATCTACTTGGTTGACGAGTTATAGGTTTTGCATATTAATTAGCTATTTGCATATCTTGCGGGACCCCTGGGCCAATATTATGTAACATGATTCGTCTCGACATTATCCGAAACTTTTGCACAGACATCACCAATCCAAGGTTATCGCTTTGAGATTAGCATTTTTGCATATTAATTAGATAATGCCGCCATTTGAATGTTAATTGAGGTCCGAATTAATCTGTGTACAAGCTGTAGATACTGACCGAAGATCGATGCTCATGCAGAATTTTCAGCCGTAGTGCACATTATTTGTAGAAGAAGTAGGCTTATAAAGCTTTTTAGTTTTTGAACATTCTATTGACACCTACGAGAGGTCAAAGGTCAAACTATGGACACCCCTGATGAAGCTTGGGTCAGTGGTTATTCTGACAGATTTTGGTCAATATCGGCCCAGCCGTTTGGCAGACGAAGGCGAAAAAGCGATGGTCGGAAGAAGAAGAAGGAGAAGACTAGACGACTCCAGGATACTATGCCCGGTTTTCAATTTGACCTTTGACCATTTAACGATGGCTCACAGCGCGGGGTCGCTGTGGACTCTTTTTCACTTTTAATTGAAGCCTACAAGATGGCATAGCTAGATAGGTCAATTAAAGTCTTTATTATTTGACCCTAGATGACCCCACTTGTGGACCTTTGCTCCCATATTGTGCACATAAGTCATTAGAGCTTTTCCCAGTGGTTCTTGATGAACAATTTGACATGTTATCTACGTTTGTGACGGGTTATAGCGTTTGTGCATATTAATTAGCCCTTTTGCAATTTCACGTGACCGCATGGCAAGATTCTGTCACATGATTCGTCTCGAATTATCCGCAACTTTTGCAGAAACTCACCTATTCAAGTGTTATCGATTTTGCATTATTAATTAGAAAATTGCCGGACATTTTGAATGTTAATGAGTCCCGATTTTTTTATTAATTCTGTGTACAAGCTGTAGACCATGGACCATAGACGATGCTATGCGGAACTTTCGTATGTAGCGGCCACCTTATCGGTAGAAGAAGTAGGCTTCAAAAGATTTTTAGTTTTTGACCTCTAGTGACCCTACGAGAGGGTCAAAGGTCAAACTATGTACACAACTAATGTAGTTGGGTGTGTCTTATTACTGATTTTGGTCAATATCGGCCAGCCGGTGTTTGGCAGAAGAAGGCGAAAAAAGCGATGGTATTGAGACGAAGGAGAAGAAAAAAAAACAGCACAAGCAGAATATATGCCGTAGAACCGGAAATAGTAAACTAAACGCATAAAGCAGAAAGAATACTATGCCCCGTTTCACGGGGCCCTAGTAGAAGAAGAACTAGAGAACATTTGTGCTCAAAGAGCACGGACTAGCCGTGTTGATAAAAATTTACCCTTGACCCCATTACCGCAGCTCAAAATTTGTGAAGAGTCCGAAGCTGTTCATATGCATAAGTTCAGTGACCATGGACCTTGCATTTAAACAGATATGAATTGTTTGAAGATTTTTCACATTTGAGACCGGAAGTTGCTTTAATGATTTTGACCCCCATGGTCAGCACAACTTGGTGAAGGGCTTCAAGCTGCTTCATATGCAGGCGTCCCGTGGACCATGCACCTGGTATTTAGCCAAAATATGAATTTTTGACTTCAAATCGGAAGTGTCACTTTAAGACCCTAATGACCTCGATCAAATTTCTGTGTACACCCCATAAGGGCCCTTGGGTCAGCGGTTCTTCGAGCAAGTCTGAGATTATAGCAAATTGATTTGTGGAACAAGAAGGAATTATAGAAGCCCCTTTAATCGGCCCGCATGACCTTTGACCCCATTCTGCGTGAACACCCCATAGGGATCTTGGGTCAGGTGGTTCTTCTGATAACAACTGGTGATCATGGCACTTATTCTCTGGCAGAAGAAGGCTTTTATAGAGTTCCGAAAATTTTCAAAGAATGCCCCGTTAATTGCCCCACACGTGACCTTTGACCCAAAAGCTGGGTACACCCTATAGGTGACATTGGTAGTGGTTCTTCTGAACAATTTAGTGGCAATCGGATAAAACCAGTTGGCACTAGTAGGCAATTTGAAGTTGGGTTGGAAAGAAGAAGAACTAGAGACATTTTGTGCCTCAAAGAGCACAGGACCTTAGTCGTGGAATTTTTGAGCCTTGGTAATTTTACCTTTGACCCTTAACCATTGGTCACATAACCCCCCCCCCCCCCACCCCCACAGGGTGACTGTAGGACTTTTATTCTGTCATAATCACTACAAGTTAGGTATGGTTATTTTGCAATGTGGGCATTTTGATATTTGACTATTTTGACCTTGACCCCTAAACGAGGGTCACAGAGCGGGGTCACTGTGACTCTTTTAATAAATTCATCGATACATCACGATGGCATAAGTAGATTAGTCAATTAAGATTCTTTCAGATTTGACCCAAAGATGACCCCATTTGACCTTTGACCCATGTGTGAGCCACGGCTAATAGAGCTTTATTCAGTGGTTCTGGACCAAAATATGACATTTATACCTCTTTTGGTTGATGAGTTTATAGTGTTTTTGAATTATTGCTCATTTGCATATCTTACAGATGGACCCTTGGAGCCAATATTCCGTCATATGATTTGTCTCAACTCTATCCGCAACTTTTTGAAACAGACATCACATATCCAAGTCTTATCGTTGTTGAGATATAGGCATTTTTGATTATTAATTAGATATGTCACCATTTGAATTGTAATGGAACTTTCGATCGTTTATAGGTGCACATCCTATATGAAGGATGGTCTAAGGATTCTTTTGAACAAATTTTTGGAAGCTATAGCTTGTTGCTGTAGGAAAGTGCTTTTGAAGATTTTTACAAATGGCAGCTACATTCCGTACGTGACCTTGACCCCATCTGAGTAACACTCCCATATGAATCTTGTGTCAGCGGTTCTTTCTGACCAACTTTGGTTAATAAGGGATTTACCGTTGGTACTAGTAGTGTTTTTAAGAATCATTGGAAGAAAAAGAACTAGAGGCAAATTGTGCTTCGAAGAGCACAAACCTATCCGTGGGGATAAAAATACCCTTTGACCCCAATACGGAGGCACAAATTTTGTGAAGAGTCTGAAGCTGCTTCATATGCATGGTCACGTTACCATGGTACCTGCAAATGGACGATATTAATTTTTGACGAATTTTTCACATTAAGACCGGAAGTGCCCCTCTAATGACCTTTGACCCCCATGTTGTGCATAACTTTGGTGGAGGGGGTCCTCAAGCTGGCTTCATAATGCAGGGTCACGTTACCATTGCTACCTTGCATATAGCACTATGAATTTTTTGAAGATTTTTCACATTCCGACCGGAAGTTCCCCTTAAATAACCCCTTACGACTTTGATCAAATTCTGTGGACACCCCATAGGGGCCTTGGGTCAGCGGTTTCTTCTGGACAAGTCTTGTGATTATAGCAATTGATTTGTAGAACAAGAAGGATTTATAGAATTCTGACGAATTCCCCTTTAATCGGCCCAAATGACCTTTGACCCCTTCTGCGTCCACACCGTAGGGGTCCTTTGGGCCAATGGTTCTTCTGATAACATCTGGGTAGATCATGGCACTTTATTCTTGTGGCAGACCTTGGGTTCAGTGGTTCTTCTGACCGATTTTCGTGGCAATCGGATAAATCGTTTGGCAACAGTAGCATTTTGAAAGGTCCGTCGGGAAAGAAGAAAGAAAAACTAGACCTGGGGAAGATCTAATTACAAGACGGCCGGTATTGGGAATGATGGTGATCCCCCAAAATGACCCCTTGAGGTGACTTGACCTTTGACCCATGTAACTTCACCAATATGTCACAAATGTCATTAAATGTATTTTTTTACGTTGTTAACAACTTACAAGGATCAATATTATTGAGTTCAACCAATCAGCATGTCAGGAATTTGACCTTTTCCACCCGCTATAGGTAACCCTGGTCACGGATGGGGTCAACTGTACTTGTTCTGTATGTATTGATGCCACAAGGATTATCCCTGATCAAATTGTCAGCTCAATTGGATCTTGTTTGTAGATTTTGGACCTTTGGACCTTGAACTTTGACCTTTTTGGGGTCGAGACTATCATAGACTTCCTTTACCATTAATGTTACATCACTGCAGCATACAGGCCTTTACCTGTCTTCTATAGGCTGAGATATGCCAATTTGGTCTTATTTTTAGCATTTTTTTGGCAAAATTGACCTTTTGATTCCCTTAATGACCTTTGATCCCGGTATAAAAAAAAACCTCGTGTACATAACAAAATGCATTGTTCCAATGCAACAAAAAAATTCTACTTATGCTTATTTCTTGAGATAAAAATTCTTGAAATTATTTACCTAAAAAACCGGAAATGACCTTAAATGACATTGACCGCCAAAATAAAAAATACATTGCATACACCAGGTAACATGAACGCAAATCTCAAGTTCAGTCACTGTAACTATTTTTGGGTTTTTTGGTATTTTTGTTTTTGACCGACGTGACCCCTTAATGACCTTAGATCCTGAAACTGTGGACAACCCAAGGACCCTGCCTAGTAAAAATACATGTGCCCTAATGACGTCACTCTGTTCGTAATTTTGTAAAGGGACAGCGTGTTTTGAATTTTTTCACCATTTTTAGCTTTCAAAGACCCCTTAATGACTTTGAGTCCTTATCCCTGCCACACCCGATATGACGCAAGGGTCAGTGGTGTCCTCTGACCAGTTTGGTGATATCGCGTACTTCCTTTAGAAGAAGATATTTTGACATTAATCACATTTTGAATCCTGTGGCCAGGTCAAAGGTCCGACAGGGGTCAATGTTCATATTACATAAATGGTCCAAGTCAGCTGGTCATTGGTGTAAGTCTAGTCAGAATACGTCAAGCCAAGACTGAGCTAGAGGCATTTGAAATGTTGCATAAGGAATAAGGAACGACCTGCAGAAGACATGGCGACAGACGGCCTGACTAACATATGAATGGACCTTTTGACCCCATCGCCTAAAGTATCTTGACCAATGAGTGCATTCTTGTTGACCAATAATGTAATTTTTATATGTTAACAACGTTACAAGGATCATTATTGTTGAATTTCAACTCAATCCAAGCATGTCAGAAATTGACCTTTTAACCCATAATGTGACACCTGGGTCACGGATGGGGTCAACTGTATTTTTTTTTTGCATTTATGATGCAATGGCATTATTCCTGACAAATCAGCTCAATCGGAGCTTTCTTGTGAAATTTGGACTTTGACCTTCTGAACTGTGACCTTGGGGTCAATAATATCATAGACCTACCCTAATATAATGTACATCACTGTAGCAATAACGGGCTTTATCTGTGATAATAGGCTGAAATATTAGCCCAATTTGGTCTAATTTTTAGCATTTTTTAGTGACACATTTGACCATTTGACCCCCCTTAATGACCTTGACCCCATATAAAAAAAAAACCTCATGTTACACAGCCAAAAGATTTGTTCCAGTTTAAATTTCAAAAAATCGAATTGCTTAGTTCTGGAGATAAAAATTCTTAAAGTTATTCAGCTCAAAACAGGAAAGGAAATGACCTGTAAAGGACCTTTGCCCCCCAAAATAAAAATACCTTGCAAAAATGTGGCTAACAAACATGCATATCTGAAGGTATGTTACTATGCATGTTTACATTTTGAGATAAACATTTTGAAAATGTTTAAATACTCATTTTGTTGTTGGACCGGAAATGACACTACATGACCTTGACTCCTTATCCTGAACACCCTATATTGTATCATAAGGCAGTAGTTCCTCTGAACAAGTTAGTTGATATCGGCATAATGCTCTAGAAGAAGATATTTGCTCATTCAAATGACCCTTTGGCTTTCCGACGAAATGACACCTTAAGACCTTTGACCCCATATCCCTGAGCACCATATTGAAACAGGGTCAGTGTTAGTCTGAAAAAGTTTTTTAATGATATCGGCAAACCTGTTAGCAAATAGAAGAAGATATTTTTGGCATAATTAAATTAAATTTGATTAATGGACTGTGGTCAGGTCAAGGTCATACACGAGGTCAAAAGTCATATGTCATGAATGGACAACGCAGCGGTCATTTGGTTATAAATCTGTCAGAATACGTCAAACCATGACTGAGCTGACGCAAATGTTGAAGAAGAAAGAAAAGAACTAGAGTATGTTGGCCCATAG
>JAMKCH010034854.1:0-15600 GCA_023653785.1 Ophioderma brevispina
TACCCTACTAAGTCCTTTGGTGTAAGAGTCAGTAAGATTGGACCAGGAATCCTAATGATGAATGACAAACAATAGCGACAGATTCTGCTGAAAACAATCCCCCTCCTGACTTTTCCCAACCAACTAATAATACGAGTCAGTTAATATAGCAACCAAACTGGTTTTTGCCTTTACAGGTGCCATTACTGCCCAAGTAATAACCACACAAACCTCTCTGAGGAGTGTTTATCACTGATCTCTCACATGGGATAGGGGTCCGAGTCACCGATTGAAACAACAGGAAGTTGCTTTTTGCCCCTACGGCAATATGGCGGGAAAAAATTCACACTTCCTGTGGTTTCCATCGGTGACTAATCAACGGTGCACCAGCCCACTATCCATATGTAGAGGTTAGTGTGGTTATAGAAGATCCAATGTTAAAAAGCTGGCCAACTGACCGTACACTTTTTCGCCTGTCAATCAAAAATCAAAAATAAGACTTGTGAAAATGCACAGAAAGACTTGATGTATGGGTATCATCCCACATGAGCTCCTATCACAGTGATTTAAACACATTGATGAACCAGGGCAGTTAGTGCCCCCAGATGAATGTTAGAATGCCAAATTCACAGGCATAAATGCCTGAAAATTGAACGCTATCATTATACTCTCAAGAAAATGAATGAGGATTAATTTTTAACGTGGGGCACTGGCGAACTTTACAATAAAAATATGAAATTCTGATTTGATCTCAAGTGGATTAAGCCTAGGGCATTGGAAGAATACAGAATATTTTTACAACAAAAAAAAAAGGGGCATAAAAACAGGCAAAAGAAGAAATCCAGGGTAATTGTAGCTAACTTTTTAAGTTTTGCAGCAATTAGTCAAACATATGTGTCATCACAGAATATCATAGACTGGTACTCATGGATAGGTAAAACCACAAAGGTAACAGAACGGTACAAAAAGGGTGGATGCTCATCCTTGTGAGAATCAACACTGGCATGTGTTTTCTGTGTGTTAAACACCACCTTCCGTCGTCTGATGACAGGAAATCACCTCCAGGGGGGAGCAATCTTATGATAAAATCCTTCGGTTACCCTTAAGGTTGCTGATTTGGGGCCTTAATAATTCAGATGAGGGCTAAGTTATATAAAAGCTTACAACATGCAAAAAAAAACTATTAATTTTGAAAATCTGGGGGGTGCACTATTTTTCAAAGGTCCAGTGTCTCTTTATATGAAAGAGAAAAATTATCATACTTGAGAAAAAAAGTCAATTTTGAAATGTCACCAAAATGAATATTTTTAAGTGAATTAAAATGAAATTATAAAAACACAAGTTTATCATGTTTGGCAATCTATCATTATGCTGGGTCGCGGGCAATGCTAGGAAAGTACGTATCATGGATACATGCAGCCCGGCATCGGCATACTCAGCTGAATAATCCCACACCACCTCAAGCCACTACCAATGACTTGTGAGATCGCAAATTGAATTTGGCTTGCATCACATTATTATTCGTCGGTTTCAATTACATGATTTGTTTTATCTTTTACTAAAACAATCGCCTGGTTACTACCTTGATTTCATTGATAATCACATTTTAGTACATCAGATGAATCATAATAATTGTAACATTTACATTATGGAAATAAATAATTTGCAATATACAATATGTGAAATCAGTATATGCAGATATGTTACTAGGTATATTATTGAATAACCCTTCAAAAATGGTTTGATCAATCGATAAATTGATCCTGAACCACACTTCACATACACTAAGTGGAAAAGTTTGATCTCCAATTATCAAAATTTGTTAACTATCAGATATAATCCCAATGGCATATAAATTGTTGGGAGGCTTGGATTTGAGGAGGGAGGTGGGTGCTATTATCTGTATACTGACCCACAATCATTACTGTATGTTGAATCTGTTGTAATGGCAATACAAGTATTTATTACACATTTTGACTACCTTTCCATTTAAGGCTGATTTCTACTACCCCTGAAAACAGGGGGTCACTAAAAAAATCTCTTGCCATGAACCAATCAGCATGAAAACACCATGATTTTTAAACAGCTTTATACATGCAGATGATTCATTCAAATCGCCTATTCGAAAATTTCTGACCCATTTAAAAGTGGATAACCAATCCAAAACATCATCAAATTAGGATTTTGTTATCAGAAGAAATATACTTTTCTAATTACTCCTGATGAAATTTAGGCCCAGGAAATGTTTCCTTTTGATATTGTTAGGTATACGCCAAGTCCAAAGCGGAATTCAAACATAAGAGGATTTTGTGACAAAGTAGGAGGACTGGTAGAGAAGGAAAAATAGTAGACACAGGGTTTTGTCATTCTCGTGTTATGATTAATTCACCATCAGTAAAACGTAATTGCTCATCATTCATTGTGATTCTAAATTGATTTGACCTAAAATTTAAAATCACCCCAGCTCCCTTTGTATATATCCATCTTCATGAATTACAAAATCAAAACTGGAGTTCAAAGCTCTCGCGGACATATTATACCGCAATCCTCTGATCAGATTGCTAACTTCATTTCAATGCAAGCAAGCTCGGTCAAGATTGGAGAGATTTGTTTTCCTTCGCCCAGGTGGTGGCTATACCGCATACTGCATGCAATCAGGTGAACCGGCCATACCTCCAAATTAGCAGTGGAGAAAATATCCATAAAATGAATGTGGAGTATTTATAACGATTCTGGGGAATTGACGTAGCATACCATGACAGATGTTTTGAACAAAAACTCCTCGAAATGTGGTCCACACATATTATATTAACACCCTGTCCTATGTGTTCAATGAAGTATCACCATTTTTTGTTTCTAAATTCAAACGGCAGGAACGATTTAGCTTACAATTTGATTTTTGTTGATATACTTCATTTTAGACTGAGTTTTAATACGCAGAAAAAGGGACAAGATTTATTGGACATGGGTATAACCTTTTTAGGTTTGCATAGGTAAAGGTGCCGGACCTGTGTACACAGGAAACGGAGTGCCATCTCTCTTTCGAAGTAATTGGGCCAGATTCCACCCTATAATGTTGCTGTAGGGGGGATGATCGTCTACACCTCCTCTACAGCGAGTCTGTTACCTTCCAAACAGTGAATAAATGCTGGGGGGGACCCAGTTGATACACTGGGTAGGAGAGGACTATTGAGGTTTAAAGCGCCTTACTTCAAGGGCGGAAAACACATTGGCCTCAGGTGGGGCCGCGACAACTCACAACTTTGGGAGTGCGGGTATGGGGCGCTTTATCCACTGGACCACAGCCACATCTGCAATAAAAGAATGTGTTTTCAAGGAATATTTTGACTCGTACAAGAAAATTCAACAACGAAATTAGTATTTTGCAAAAAGTACATAAATAGATGTCATGTGTGTTTATCTGAAGAGCCCAATGACTGTATACATCAGAGTTGTAGAGTAACAATTTATTTGGTGGCTTAATTTCTCTGCAATATGAGGATAATTGCAAATTTTATCACCTGCTCATCACGTGGGGGGGGGGATGATAAGGTTTGATTCTCCAAACATTGGAACTGGGTGTCGGCAATCGCCCAATCAAGCCCCAAAATATGCACATACCCTTAATGGTTATATTACAACCTTAATTTTTAGTTGATCAAACCTACAGCAATTTCTGAGTAGCGGCATGGACATTACACCAAATGTACATTATTTTCCTCAGTCCTTGTTTAATGAGTTTTGCTCTCAGCCATTGTTTCCATGATGTGAATCCACACCACTGGTGAACAAACTGTTTTGAATGCATTCAGTGTTTGCATCAGTGGAGTTCTATATTTTTTCACAAAATAACTATGTTACGCCAAGCCCCCTTGTGGAGAAAAAAAACTCCTCTCCGATTGCTCATCTAAGGCATATTGTACGCCAGTTTGTGAACTTAAAGGCTGACTCAGAGATTTCCCGAAAGGGCGCCCTCAATTTCAAACAAATTGTGTTTTCTGCATGTACATAATGCTTGTCTATATACTAATCACTGTGTGATATAGCTAAGCTCAAATTAAGTCTTCTCATAAGAAAATCACAACTTTGTTATAAAATTCCGACCTGGAATTATTTGTTAGACACAGTATCCTATGGCACTGTTATACTATTGGCCGATCTAAGGTTTCCTTGCAGAAGTGGGTGCTACCTGGAAGCAGATCAGGACACTACTGTGGTTGTGGAACAGCACCACAGACAATGGAACATCTCTTGGTCCTGCCCACTGCTGGAGCAACATACACAGACAAGGCCCCTTGCGGAATTCCGGTGAATGCACCCATACGTTGTAAATAGCTCTGGCTGGATCATATTTGAGAACCACTGTGTTTGGACATGATAAGAAGAACTATACAGAAATGTTCACTGCATGGAAATGAAAAATTCGATTCAACTCAAACTTTGGAATTTGGCATTTTAGGTGACTATCCTTAGTTCTAGTTGACTATTTTTAATAAATACAAAAAAAAAATTATATTTCAAAAATCTCTGAGTCAGCCTAAATTTCACCTTGTTTGGTGAAAAATTAGCCGTAACTGACTCCTACTTTCACATAAATTTAAGTTTGAAGTCTCGTTATTTGATTTATGCAGTTCTAAGCAGGGGGTAGTGGTCATTTTGGGTAAATTCTTTAGAGAGTGCTTTAGCAAGAGCCGAATTCTGTGCACCTGTCAATCAAGTACTTTGCTCACCATGGCCATCACCATGTGTGGTCCTTATTTAGTGAAACATGGATTTGCTGCATTAGTGGGTGTATGTGACACCATGACATATGCTGATACACATGAATTTGGCAACCTTTATGCAAGGGAGCATGCAGTCTATTCTGTAAGGTGCAAAATTCATGTCAACATCGGGGTGGCACCTTATGGAAATGCCCACCAAGCTCACAAATCTGGTAAAATCAATTTTGAAGATTGATTATTACAAGAAAAAATCCATATCGACCTTACAATGAATTACGGCAATGCATAAGAGGAGGTATAGTGTCCATCCCGCAATGCATTTTCTTTCCATACAAGTTTTTGCCCTTGGTTAATCACATGAAGTTAATAGTTACAAAACGTACTTAAAGGCGCATAGTGGGTGAGTTCTGTTCATTATGTACTTTTTGGTCACTATAAATTCATGCGACAACCAGTACAAAAACTGTATTGGAAAATGCATTGTGGGAAGAACACTACACCTCCCTTGAACAAACACACTGGATATACTTATTTCTCTTTCATCTGCTTTAAGAATATATTTTGCCCCTGATTGAATTCATTAACCTGTCATGGCAAAACATCCTAAACTTGATTAGTATTCCCTCTTCCCAATATGAATGATGGGTGTATATGATACATGAACATGTTAATGTATATGATATCCCTTGTATACAAAAACAATCGATAAAACCGAAGGTGTACATTATACTGAGTTAATAGTTAAATCATTCCATCTGGAGACCATAAAGTAAGAAGTAGAATGGATAGATTATTTGTTTACAGTCTTCCATACTTTAAAGGGCATTTTTGTGGTCTATATATTGAGGCCATTGATCAATTCTATTTTTTCAAGGATCTAAAACATAGGAGCCAATTGCCAAAAGTGTTGGACCACTTTGCTCATGCAAGTAATCAAGCATGGGCATAACAAAATTTCCTTTTATAGTCAGAATTTCTATTGTGTTTGCTTCATTTGAAGTGTTCACATTCCATCATTCTAAAAGTGGCATGCTTAATCCATGAATCAATGCAACTTTATGGATTGAAGCTGAAATTTTTGCATGGCCTCACATCCGGCTGAGTTTGAAGATTGACTGTCACATTCACAAGATTTCATCCGTTCTTTGTTGTGACCCTAATCCGATAGAGGTTGTGCCTGTTTTAATCGCTTGGCTAGGACAAAACATCGACATGTGTCCTATCCATAACGCATTCCATTAAATTTAATGTTGCGAGCAACCTTGGGAATAATCTTGTTTATTGTATACCAATACATGTACAATATAGCGGTTTCTGATTTGATCCTGTTGCACAAAGTTCAGCATTACGGTTGATGGCGACTACAGGCACACCCTCTATTGTATGTAATTACAACAAGAACATGCAGAGCTGTCTGTGTATAATAAAGAACATGACTCCTTGACTGCTGTGTCTTAAAGTTACATTTATGATTCTAGCACCTCATTTTTAGTTTGTGGTTCAGTATACATCCCCAAGAAAAGGTTATTTCAAAGTTGAAGTTGATATGACAAAGCGTTTTTGTTGTTATGCGCCAAATGTTTGTATCACGCTGCCCCATAGCCACTGTGTTGTAATTTCTGCCTGCTTACGGACAAAATTACCGGAAAATCACCGAATTTCTTCAAGGAGAAGATCGAAATTTGTAAAGTAAAATAGGGCACACATTACAATGCAAGGCCAACGGTTCAGATGGTATAAAAATCTCAATTTTTTTAAAGTCAAGTCGGGGGATGAGGCTAAGGATCACAAAATTGCCCTTTAAAATGAAAGTAATGTGTTCTATGGAATTATATGGATTTTGTGACAAAAGCACACAAAATCTGTCTACAGGGAAAAAGATATTTACTTAATCTGGCAAATTCTTTTACCAATGCACGTCATAATATAATCTCCACTAAATTTCGGTAACACATCTCCTGCCAATGAAATAATACCCTTCAACAAATGAAGAAGTTCACAAAAAGTAGCACAAATAAAAAAAATCAAAATATAATTTGCCTACCAAATTTGCCAGCATTTTGGGGCCCAGAAATCCACCATAGCCAATGCATTCACAAGGTTTTGCACTTGCAGCAAAGTTTGTAGCTTTTAAAAGTGTAGTTTGTGTTTTAAAGCATGAGGATTATGTATGAATTATATGGGATTAACCCCAGAGAGATGGGGGAACCCTGGAGTCTAGAGTGAAGGAACAAGGTGTGGCTGAAATCACTCTACATATGCCAATTCTGCACTATTTGACCTAACTCTGGCTCAATACCTATAAGTATGAAAAATATTGATTTTTGACTTTTTAGTTTTATGTTGATAAGTTATGCTTGTATTACTAGGTATTACAGGCCAACAATGCATTGGCAGAGTTAAAAATTGTCCAATTTTTTTAGAAAAAATTACAGTGTTAGATAATCAGGGAAACCTAAATCCATATACTAAGACCAATGTTCTGATGTTAGAACGCCACTTTTCATGTTGTCACAAATATCTTGGTTTTCTTTGTTATTTTGAAAATTTTGTTGCTCAATGTTATAATCACTTCTACCCTTTATATCATTTTTTTAGTACAATACAATGTCTGCCAGCTCTTTCCCAACTTGTCAAAACTCCCCTGGGGTGAATGAGAATTGGGTCCTAAATCATTAAACCTATGGCTGATTGAGACACTTTTTCGTAGATACTCATAAATATTGCAACCAAATAGCTGCCTTATTCTTATTAGTGGTTATGGCCAAATATTTTTAGCTTTGAGTGCATTGGCCAAAAATCAATGCCCGCTCGTCTCAGTTTGACAACGAATAATTGCACAAGCCCCGCAATTATGTGTCGGGTCAACTAACTTCAAGTGCATTGATTTTTTGCCAATGCAACGAGAAACTAAAAATATCAGACATTAACCTAATTCCTTAACGTTATTACGTTATAATCCACATTATGGTTACATCAGGATAAAAACCACCTTGTTATAATTATCAACCAGCAAATAGCTATTGCATACTAATCCCACAACTTTCTGTCAAAGTTTGTTTACACATGTCTGGTCCCTTCCCATCTTACACCCAACCTCTCAAAAAAGATTGATATTAATATTCTTTAAGGTTTGAATCCTTTACTGTGATCCACACACAGTTTTACTCTCCCTGGTATAAACACCCGTAAAGGTTTCGTTTGCTACTACACTGCCAACATGCGTTGGCGGTTAAGTTCATGCTCGATTCGGTCTCTGTCCATGCCTGCAATTGCGGTACTGCAACCGTAGTTAAAAAAGTTTTTTTAACTGGCAGTCCTGCAGCAAGTACGATGAGTTGCTAAGCAAGTGATCGAGATATCGGCACTGCACTGCGCAGTGCAACGTAAGTATGAACGAACCTTAAGGGTGAAGCTGCATTGGTCAGATTTTGCTGGTAGTAGCTGCATAGCTATACCTAGTAGACACGGACACGCAGGCCAGGGATCTGGGTACTTTCCATGTACAAAGCGCGTGTAATGATTTTCCTCAAAAATGATTACAAAGTGTAAACAGAAAAGGAGTGCTCAAGTTGGCTGCTGTAAGATGGTGGCGGTAACGCAGGGTGGTAAATATAAGTATCTGTGTCTCTACTTCAGGACCATCTACACCCTATTTAGCCATGGCGGTATGTAGAAAAGACTCATCCTGTATACTCGCTAATAACTGTGCACATGAAAACCCTGTCTTGCAGCTAATGCATCGCAAATATAGTCGCCGTAAAATTCCTTTTTGAAATAGGTACATACGTGAGCGAGAGTGCTGCCTGGTAATAGAATCTATTTTGTATTTCTTTGGCGTGTGTTGTCATGGTTCCGTCTGGCGGGAAGGGAATGCTGGCGTTAGTCTCGAAGCAGAGAAGAGAAACAGAGAAAAGGAATTATGATGGCGAGTTAGTCAGTGTATACTGTGCAGTAGCTGCCGAGTAAGAACAGAGTAGAGATAAGAATCTGCCTATGTAGGGCCACATCATCATTTCTTATTTATATTTAAATGCCTAACGATTCGATCATTGCAAGCTTTAAGACTGGAATACTCAAGGTGTCGGGTCATATAACAGACTTTTGATCCCACATAACTTACTCTTCTCTGCTTCTTTCCTAATATATAATTGCGATAAGAACGATTTTTGTATGTATCAAGGATGCTATAGAGGCCATGAAGTATTTGCTTGACATGTGTGCTTCATCTATATCAAAAACACCAAATTGTTGAACACTTTGCACATCCGATCTTATATCCAATTATGTGGGCATAATATATTATACCCATTAGTTATATATAATCATAAGTCACTATACCTGTGCCACTACTCTTTATCAGTGCTGTATTATGTTAAAACAGAATAAAAGCAAATGATACAAAATAGGTGCAATTGGGTATGGATGAAATTATGTCTTGTTGTTGATACAGCCACTACACTGCTGAGAAAGGTACGATAATTTGAAGCTACTCATAATATTCTGGCATTATAATGAGAGTGAGTTATTTGTTTTACTCTAAGGAAAACTCATACTTTATACTCTATTAATATTGCTGTGAATATTGTCAATTTTATTTTCTGCTGGTAGACCAGAAAATGTGAGGTTAGATACATGTACTATACATAAAAATGTTCTTGTTGTCATCTATCAATCAATCGGATCCATCTAATCCAAGATTCAAGGGTATTAAAATGTCTTAACTCCTTTTAAGCATCAGAAGAAAAATCATTAAAGGGATAAGCCACGGATTTGCAATTCCAAAACATCAAAAAATCTATCAAAATTAATATTTTGATTATTTTTGGTACTGGCATGAATATGTGCTAACCATAACCTGCAAGTGGCAATGTCTTGAATAATCTGTGCATTAAAGACAATGCAGTACTTTTTATTCTGATTCTGTAATGTTCTATACGTGGTATCAAAAATTTCCTGACATATTTTCCGGCAATTATCCAAGGTTTATAAAGACATAATTAATATTGGGCACCATGACCTGTATAATTTGACTTCAAACACAAATATTATTGTCTTGTTTATTATGTACTGGGTAAACACAATAGGAGTTTAGTGCAGATTTTTAGCCATCATGATGACGTTAGTAGGGAGACGGTATGAAAAATTTTTTTCAAATAATTCATTTTTTCAGTATTTGGTGCTTTTGTTTACGTACATTAAAGTAGTTATATGGAATGGTCTACATAATTATATTTGATTATGCGTTAAAAATGTATTTTCCACATTCTTTGATTCTCTTGCATTATACGATGCTTATCCATTAAGGGCAACCTTTAATCGCAATCCTTGTAGGGGTCATGTCCAAAATACCCAAATTTCAAAACAAAGTTACCTAACACGATGACCCTGATAAGCGGTTCCTAAAGGGTTCATCACATGCAACTGTTGGGCGCAGCATTTAAGCGTATTTCGCCTTTACATAATGTTGCGTAATTGGCAAGGAATGTGAATTATCGTCGCGTTTGTCCTCATGGTCATTTCTGACATTTGTGACCCTTCTACTGATGAGGTTCCACTCCTGCCTAATCCAGTGCTGATCGATAAGGCCTCATTGATTGATAAGCAAAGTAAGCTCCTTGATGCCATCGTCCAATGCAGTTTGGATGGCCGCTGTGAACGACTTACCTTCAACATGTCCTAGCTATGTGGCCAAAGTACTGAAGTTGTTTTTTGTCATACCTGTGAGACAATATGGGTGAACTCCAATCGACTCCTAACATATTAATTCGTTCTATGTTCCTTCCATGAAATTCTTCTCCAGCACCGTTATCTCGGGAAAGGCATTGATTCTGTCTCTATCAGCTTTTCCTACAGCCCATGTTCAAACCATAGGTGGCTATCGGGAAAACAAGAGCATTCCTTAGAGGTATTTTGGTAGCTCTGGAAATAACTCTACCTTCCAGATGCTCAGTCAGAGAAATGTCCGAGTGTTCTAGCCATAGCAAGGCATTTTCTAATGTCCTGAGACACTTTTCCTCATTTACAATACATGGATCCCAAAGAGTTGAAGGTATTAAACAAATGCAATGTACTCATCACCAGCATGTAAAGTCTGATCTTGGATTCCTCTGCATATCATCACTTTTGCCTTCTTCACATTGAGGAAGAGTCCATATATGTAAGCGTATAAGGACACTCGCGTACAATGTACTTTGCTATGAATGTTTCCTTGTTTAACGTGAAAGGTCTATTGGGGGGTTCTTACAGTGTGTCTGTGTTATGTCTGACATATATAATTTACAATGTCTGTGCACTTTTTTACCAATCTCTTTTGTACAAAGAAGTATCCTTAACCGGAATAGTTACAAGACATGTGACAACGAAAAATTGAACCAGATTATGACCAATGATACAAAATTTAATACAGGTTAGAGGGAAATAGGACACAGTATTTTCCTGAGGTTACTGGCTACTGGCCTATTAGCACGAGCCAGTACCAAGGGAAATAGTGTGCCCTATTTCTCCGATATAAACCATTTAGTCTTGTTTATTAAACCTCACTGTGACTCTGGGGACGAGGATGGTTTGGTAGGGAAACAGTTCGAAACTATTTCCTAGGGAAATAGTTACTTGTAATAACCAATGTGAATAGCAACGAGTATGGTCATGAATTTCCTGAGGTGTAATAATGGAATCATATATGTATCTCAAAAGTTCCAAATAAGTTTACAAAATTTGAGGTTAGTACTACATTAGTATGAGCTTTCTTCAGTGGAAATACAAGAAAGATTCTATAAGACAAACAAAAATTCATAGTTATTTTAAATTATTGGCATGTACTTTTCAGAACATATCAAATACATCTTTCAGAATCGGTCAATGTTTTAATAGCTTGATAGTGAATTTGACACAGCAGTCTTTATGTGACCATCTCCGATCACACTCTCTGATAATACAACATGTAGCTTTCTGTGGATAGAATTCTGGTAGTACAGCCGGTGTACACATTTTCATGCAGACAACACATCCAGTTCCGCACAGTTGATCTGACGAGGACGAGGGCGCTCTTCTGTACGTTAGGAAGTGGCCAGAGTAGGCATTGCCAAGGTGAACTACTGCAGAGGCTAATTTGTATCTACACTCTGTGAACCTGCGCTGTGGAAAAGAGAAAAAAAATGTTTCTTTTATTAAAGCTTAAATTTATTGAGGGGTCAATGACACAAGGACATAACTCCAATTTTTGAATTTTTTTTCAGAAAAGGGGGAGGTTTCAACAAGAAGCAAAGACATAACTTTATACTATGCCCCCATCAAAAGCAATGGGTAAGTGAAACAAAGACCTAACTCCTTAATTCCCTGGGCACTAACAATTAGATACAATATGTCGTTGGCTCATGCAGGACCAACATGAGATAGCTCTCTTAGTCTGTGTAACCAATCAAAAAATAGTGTTCCTATAATATCTGTGTACACATACCCCAACTATTATTACGTATCTCTGATTTGATTCTTACATTGATATTACCTGCAAGTAACCAATCCAAAATAATGATTTCTTTATCTCTGGTAAATCATTCCAACATTCTTACAGTATCTCTGATTTGCTCATTACATGATATTACATTCCATAACCAATCAAAATAAGTGCTTAGATGCTTAATAGAAAATGCATGTAGTGCCAGAGGGGTTTCAGGTCCAAGTATTCAGCGAGTATTAGACACAAGTTTGAAAAGTTTCAAAATGGACAAATATGGATAGTTACGTCTTGGTATTATAAACACCTAATATCTACATTCACAGACAAAATTGGTTTTCAATTAGGTGATGGTGTGAGTGATGGGGTCGAGAGAGGATCGGTTAGAACCCCTTGTAAACCTGACCTCGCTCCTGTCTTGACTCTCAGAATTTTTCTTGCTCCTCCTCAGGCTCGGTGTGGGACTGTTATGTTCTGCTCTCTAACGTCTGTCTTGGAGACAGCTGAGCCCATGCTCCCCCCACTAAAGGTAGTGACTGCCGGGGGACGGCAAGAATTTACCCCTATGAAGACAGGACCATTGGGTCTGTAATGCAACAAATGATGGAATTAAAACATGCATTTTATATTCAGATTCCACAATTAACCAAGTTTGAATTTGTCGACAAAGTGATTATCAGCAGGAATTAACATAAAACACCTCACACCATCCATTATCTTTATCTCATGTGGATGTGTTGGTTGCAAAATGTTTCTAAATAGCATAAAAACTTTGGCAAGGGACCTCAAATTGGCACAAAAAAAACTTACAAATGTTAATCAGGCCCAAAACTCCTTCAACGCGAATTGATATAAAATAGTTGCATGTGCAACTGCAAGCAACACAACCGCAGCAGGCACAGTGCATAAAGCAAGCTTGTGGTGAGACGCGCGTGTAAAACGGTATTACTTTCACGCGTGGATAAACAAACGCGAATAATTGTTATCTATTAGGTGATTGAACAAAATATAGTACTAAAATCCAAATGTTTTAAATTCCAGTTTGGTCCCCCGCAAATGTGGTGCAGGTTAAACTTGCAAAGTACAAACTAGAATTTTGTGGTTCTTGTGGTTCTTGGCTTCGCACTCACTATATTCAAAGACTATCAGCTGTAGCACAACGCCATACATAAAAAAAAAACGTAACTTTAGTGACACTCACACATACATACACACACACAACGGGTGCAAAGTGGTCCTGCCAGCTTGCTGGCGGCCCCACAATATTGGAATTACAATGTCAAAAAGGGGGCACAGTCTTAAAAAAAATGGTATTATTTATAAAAAAAGAAATTTACATTCATTTCAAAGATGCTGGTGGTGGTAATTACCAGAGCAGGTCGAAATCAGTGGAAAAATAAAACAGGGAAAACTACTAAAAAGTGAGGCAAAAATTTGGTTATACCAGCCAATGGCAATTCAGGCCAGGTCACGGTGTGTGTTCGAAATGATGATGAAATGTCAAGAGTGAGTATTAGGAATAAACGACATCAAACACAATTGTGTCATATCGGAATATGTCAAGAGTTTGACACATTACCATTTTGGGTAAGAGGAGTTACCAAATTCACTTGTTTTTTTTTGTGTGGTTACACAAAAAAAAAATATTTAAAAAACTGGCTAACCAACCAACCTTTGTATTGCATAGTTTTCATTGGCAAACCTTAACACTGATTCATGATATTATTGCACACTGCTGCCGATGCCTGTATGGACTCATGTCTAATTTCTATGTGAAATAAAATGCTTCATCTCTCCTGAATAGGTAGGCCGTCATTTCTCCAACCAACTATTTGAATGTGGATACCTAAAGCATTGTGTAACTGCAGAGAGACAACAATTACCGCTAGACTAAAATTCTTTGTTCCATGTACATGTACCACAATCTATAACAAAACACAAAAAAAATATAGCAAAGAAAAACCACTTGCGTGTCCCCTGGCAGATGGCAGTATAGAACATGAATTCAGATGACATTTGACATTGCGTCCATGACTCGTCCACGATGAAGGAACCCCTATTGCACCTGAACACCAAGTATGGTTTAAACGGACTCATTCTTTTCGAAGACCTGAAAAACCAAAAACCTAACCAAACGGAACAACATCATGCATACACCTAACCACAACCCTAAACACACTGGAACGCACCATCATACAACATTACAGACATGCACGCTCTCGCAAAATCCCCTTTCTGCTTTTTCAAGCCAGGGGGATACAAATGGGTAGCTGACCAAGTTTGTAAGCATTTATAGAGGAACTTTGGATTCTCAACCTGCACTACTCATGATGCAATATGAAAATTGCACTAAATACTTGAACATAACAAATAAAAGGGAATGCAAGGTGGAAATAGTAATGGATCTAAATCCAACTGTGAGTACTATCTGAGAGTATTAAAAAAGAATATTCATTAAACTCTGCGTAATTTACGAACATTATAAAGGCAGCAAATCGTGAAGCCATTCACAAAAATGTGATGTAGCGCGAATGGATCGAAAATGTCAGTTGCACTCCGCCGCACTGCGTATGGGTTTTTTAAAGTGGTGTGTTGCGTCGCGCAGGATGATTATTTTCTCAGTGGGTTAATAGTCCCACCACAGCCATGTGAGGTTATGCACTGTTACCGAGACAAAAGAACCACGCCAAAGTATAACAAAGCTCGGCCAACTGTTCGTGATTAAATCGTCCAAGTTCTTGCAGAAAAGGATGGAGAGTGGAATCCACCGTGTTGTTGTCGCCCGCTCCCCAAGGATGTTATGCCTTTCTGACAGCATGTCCGAAGAAAGAAAATCAAAATGTCCTCCTTCATAGGTCAAGGGTTGCTAGACTGTACTAAACGTGCAGGGCGGGCAATTCCAAATTTATAACACTGTCAGGAGCGGTAGAGACCACAGTTCTGCTCTTGTTGATTTTCTAATTATGATAAACCATTGATCCCTATAGCCTCTCAATTTAATACAAGCACATGAAGATTCATTAAGATTTTACTTTTACTCTCGTAACAAAAATGCAAGTTATTAACTCATTCATACCCAACAGAAAACAAAGATTTTGCTTTATTTAGTGATTAAACGTAGTTTTAAAATGTCAGTTATCATGGAAAATTAAAAGCAAAATAATTACACTGAGCTGATTTACCTTTACACCAATGTTGACTGAAGCATATGCATTTCCCTTCTGAGAAAGTGGAATGCCCCAAAATAACCTATTCTTAGCACCCCGAAAAGAGAAAAATGATCTGACCAGTGACCAAGAGGCACACCCTGTCGACCTTAATCTTTAATCAATTGTTTTGGCCCAGGAGCCCACACGGTCGCACAAAAACATTACATCGAGGGTTACAAACAGACGGACGTAACTCACTTTTGGTGATTTTTTGAGAATTTGCGTACCAAAA